>CAUYPK010029718.1:0-80418 GCA_963574355.1 Loris lydekkerianus
GACTTTACCTCTTTCATGTTTACATGGATGGAGCTGGAACATATTCTTCTTAGCAAAGTATCTCAGGAATGGAAGAAAAAGTATCCAATGTGCTCAGCCCTACTATGAAGCTAAATTATAGCTTCCACATGAAGGCTATAACCCAACTATACCACAAGACTATGGGCAAAAGACCAAGGAAGGGGAAGGGAGGGGGGAGGTTTTGGTGGAGTGAGGGTAATGGGTGGGGCCACATCTATGGTGCATGTTACAATGGGTACAGGTGATTGCACTAATGTACACAGCTATGATTTAACAATAAAAAAAAAAAGAGCAGAAATCAATTTTTTAAAAGGTAACAGAAAATAACAGAAAATCAATAAAACAAAAAACTAGTTCTTCAAAATACATGAAGTGAGAACTGAACATGACAACCAGGATATCTAAACATAATAAAGACTACAAAAAGTTTGACTAATGTCTTTCAGGATATTCATAATATCAAACCTAAAAAAATCCATTAAAATTTTTAGTAAATTGAATCCAGCAATGTTATCTCTAATAAGAATGACACAGTATAACTAAATAGGGTTTTTTCCAAGGATGTGAGGTTGGGTTAACTTTCTAAAATCAACAATTTTAACTTAGCATGTATGGAGGGCTGAAAAATGCTTCCCCCTCAGAAAAAAAAAAAAAAAAAAAAAAAAAAAAAATCCATGCCCTAATCCCCAGAACCTGGAAATTTATATCAATCTATTTTGTAAAACAGTCTTTGCAGGTGAGATTAAATTAAGGATTTTGAAAGGAGAGGATACTTCTGGATTATCTGGGTAGGCCCTAAGTGCTATCACAAGTGTTCTCATAAGAGAAAGCAGAGGGAAATTATATACATGGCAGAGGGAGGTAATGTGGCCACAGAGGCAGAGATTTTGCATGATATTGCCACAAGTCAAGGATGCCTGCAGTCAAGGGGGGGGCTGCAGGGGTCTGGGAGAGGCAGCCAGGCAGTGGCAGATTTGGAGAAGGGATTAGAGATCCAATAGCCACTTAAACAGCTTTCAAAAACCTTTCTGATGTTAGCCCCACACATTCCTTCGCTCACCTCCTTCCAGTCCTAGGGAAGGCCTTAAATTCTTGGGTCTTTTGAAGATTCTGCAGCACAATCCCACTGAGTTCCCAGGTTTCTCAGATTTGTCTAGTAAATTAAGGAGCTATTGGTTTCCAGCTTACAGAATTGTGTTGCTTCTTTCTCTTTTCCCATGCTCCCCTCATTTGTGGGTTCAAGGCTTTTTAATCAATCCCTCTATTGCTTTAGTGGGATTTCAGAAAAGAGCAAAATTAAATGTATGTGTTCAATTTACCATTCTCTGTTCATGCATCCATTTTTCAGCTTCCAAAGCCGTGTCGACAACTCTAGACCATTGTCATTTCCCTGTTGTTTTACATTTCTGTTTTAACCTTAGTCCGTCTAATGAAGTTTTATGCAGGAGCAGAGAGAAATCTGATATTCTATCCACCATGCTTAACTCAAAGCTCTCCAATTATTTGCTTAGGATATATTCCTTCCCCAAAGTGTTAAAAGGGCTTGCACAATTTTAAGACTTCTGATAGAGATGGTCAAATATCCCTTTACAAAAGTTGTACTAATTTATACCTGAACCAATGGCTTATGAAAGCGCCAGCTTTTCTACATCATAATGAGCACTGCGCAGTATTATAAATGTTAATCCTTGCAAATCCATTAAGAAAAAAAAGATATCTCATTTTGCATTTATTTTTACTACCGAATATCAATGTTATTGACATATTTATTGGTTTTTAATTTTTTGAATTGTCTGGTCATGCGATTTGACAGTTTTTGAAATTGAACTATTCATATTTTTACCAATTTTTAAGAGCACTTTATACAAAGAATATCAACTCCTTCAATATTTTTATTGCCAACATTCCCACTTTGACATCTTTATCTTTTAATGTTTTTTATCACAATAATTTTCACAGTATGAATTTATACTTTTTATGTAGTCAGATCTATGTAGTTTCCTTTATTGCTTTTGCTTCGGTGTCAAGAGTAGAAAGGATTCCCTAGCCTGAGACAGTAAAAATAATATCCTATATTCCATTTTAATATATTAATGACTTTTAATATTTTTATTTAACTCTATAATCAATGTGAAATTTATTTCTATAAGGAGCAAAAAAATCCAACCATACTTTTTCTTAAATAGAAGCCAATTATGCAAATACAGTTTATTAGATAGCCTACCCTTTCCCTACTGATATGAAATCTCCTCTTTACCTTACACTAAATCCTTATAAACACTTTTCTTGGTTTAGACTTTCTATTTACTTCTACTTTTACATCTGTGCATTCTGATGTTGGTACTATGTTCATTTATTTATTTCAGTTTTATAATACTATTTATTTTGTTATCTGGTAGGATAACTGTCTTCTTGTTACTTTTTTCATAATTTTATTGACTTTCCTTTCATATTCAATCTTTGGATAAATGTTAGAACATTTTCATCAGGAAAAATCGTTGAGTTTTAATGGAAATTTTGTTCAATTAATACATTTGGGAAGAACTGGTCTGTTTATGACACAATCCTCCCGTATAGAAATTAAATGTGACAGCCACATCTACAATTACTTCTATTCAGTTGAATTATGTAAAACTGGTTATATTTGTCCATTTTTTGATCTATAAAAACTGAAATTATATGTTTTCGCATCATAGTACTCCAGAAATCATTTTTTATATTGTTTTTCATTTCTTCAATGGAGCTCAGATGAAGAGAATCGGATTAATCATAGCCACTGGTTTCTGACTCACTCTCATTGACCTGCTTTGTTAGGCAGAAGAAGGGGCAGCTTCTACCTGGGCCCCTCAGTGTAGTCGCTCTGAACGTCGGACCCACCACGTAAGAACTGCAGCTACTCTGAGACCACCATAATAGAGGAAGCCTGAGCTAGCCTCGGGGGCAGAAAGGGAGAAATACCCCGCCACTCTCCAGCTATTCCAACTCCCAGCTGTTAGATCCCAACTGATACCACAGCCATAGTGGAAGAAAGACAAGCCCCTCTGTGCTCTGTCTAAACTCCAGAGAATCATGAGATATAACATAAGAAGTATTTGTAAGCCATTAGATTGTGGTAGCTCATTATGCAGCAATCGATTGAAACAGGAAGTTTTAATTAAGTTAATAATTACATAAGCATTATGAAAACACCACCCAGAACAAAACCTGGGACCTTGACAACAACCTACATCTGAACATATGATCTCCCTTCATCCCATTCCTCTGCCTGTCCCAACTCCAGTTAATCATCAGCCATAATCCTGTATTCATCATTTTTAAATTTCTCATTGTGTATAGTTTTAGTGTATCTAGATACATGTATTCATTAAAATTATACATATTTTTATTTTAAATTCATAAAAACACTATCATGCTTAACACATTCTTTGCAGAGTCACATGTTTTACTTAATATTATATTGCTATGTTTCATCCTCATGGTTGGGCATCATTTTAGTTCATTTGTTTTGTCCACTACGTAATATTTTATAGTGTAAATATATCACACTTTCCACTCTTCCACTGATGGGCTTTTTAAGCTGCCAGATTTTTGATATTGAGAACAATACTGCTAACATTCTCATACATACTTTCTATTGTACATGTGCATGTTTCTCTTAGGTATGGATCTGACAATTAGATGCACAACTTATCCTCGATGCATCCTTGATACATCTCTCTTTGCTGAATATCACTACAGCCAAAGTATTCCCATTGGGAAGCTATCCTCTGATGCCAGTGACTAGTCTACCCTTCAAAGCAATTTTGGAACTCTTTTTCTGGAAGGACCATCAGAGCTGCCATCACATAAGATCGGACAATTAAGATCGTGAACTTGCCACCATGTGCTTATGTTGGCAGCACTATACATACAACTCAGTAAGGTTTCATAACCTTGCTATATCAGTGTCTCACAGCTGGGTTCGTGGGAGCATGTGGTGGTATCCTGCTGAATGACGTTCATTATTGTTGCATGTTCTTTGTGTGCCGCACGACAGCAGCTCTGATGGTCGTTCCAGAAAAAGAGTTCCCAAATCGCTTTGAAGGATGGACTAGGCACTGGTGTTGGTGTACAGCTTCCCAAGGGGAGTACTTTGAAAGTGACCATAGTGATATTCAGCAAAGAGGTGTGTAGCACTTTTTCTAGGATGAGTTTGCAAACTTAGCTGTCAGACCTCAATACATAAAGGACAAGAATTGCTAGCTCAAAACGTAGAATATACTTTAGAAGGTCATGCCAAACAGTTCTCCACCTTTGTTACATCCATTTGAGTTCCCGCCAGCAAGATGTAAGAAAGAGATCCTTTGGATCCATATCCTTTCCAACTTTTCATGGTATCAGACATTTTTATTTTTGCAAGTTAGATATGTATTTAATAAAATCGCTGTGGTCTCAATTTACATTTTCTAATCTCTGAGTGTCTCTTCATCTGTTTATGGGTGTTCATGTGTTTCCTCTCACATGAAATATCTGTTCACATAAATCATAAATAGACAATTTTCTATTGAGTTGTATCTGATTTTTTTATTAATCTGTAGTTCTTCATGTATGCTTAATGCAAATCCATTATCATCTGTAGATATTGCCAATATCTTCTATCAGTTTCTATTTTGTCTTTCTATTTTCTTTCATATGTCTTTTATGGTTCTTAATCCAGATAATTCTATCAATCTTTTCCTTTCCTTTCTTATCAATACTTTTTAGGACTTGTTTAAGAAATTTTTTCTACTAGGAGTTTTAAATTTTGGATATTAATACATAAGTTCCCAATTCATCTCAAGCTGACTTAAGTATGTGATAAAAAGTAGGATTCTAATTTTATCTTCTTCCATATGGGTAACCATTATTTTCTAGCTATAATTACTTCTTTGCTGATCTGACATGCCAGCTCCTTCTTGTACCCAGATTCCACACAATTCTAGGGTGGGGCTGGCTCCCTAATCTCCTCTATGAGTTAACTAGGCTGTCCCTGCATCAGTATTACACTGTTCTAACTACTAAGGCTGCAAAATAGGTTTTCATATTTGGTAGGGCAATTATTCTCTTTTCTCCTCTTTCTTTTCTGAAGTCTCCAGTGCATAAAGTTTAACATTATCTTATTACATTCCAATTTTTTAAAAAAGAAAAAGTGCTGCTGGAATTTTTATTTGGAATGATCTATAAATTATTTGGGGAAGATTAATAGCTTCACTCTATTGTGTTCTTCTCCTTAAGCAATATATCTCTCTGTGTGTATGTGTAATTTTCTTAAATTTTCTTAATAAAGTGTTATAATTTTTCCTATAGAAGTATTACACTATAGGAATATTACACAACATTTGTTAGATTTATACCTAGATATGTGTCAGTCTCTGATCAGATTGTAAACATTTAATTATAGTTTCTAGTTTGCTGCTGGTAGAATCTATTATTTCTAATAATATCTCTGCAGATTTTTTGATATTTTGGGGTAACAACAGGATCATCTATAAATAGTGATGACTTCGATTTCTCTTCTCCCGTTCTTATGCCCCTAATTCCTGTTCCTTGTGTTTTGCATATTGTACTGACTAGGATGTTCAATACAATGAGGGATAGTGGTGGTATTATTGGCATCCTTGTCTTTGCGCCTGATTATAAATAAAATCATTTCCTCACTTTGTTAGTTTGTATTTTCTATTTCTTTGTCCTTTTCTTCTTTCTTAAGGGATATGGTCTCAATCTGGTCTTCCAAATCACTAATTTATCCCCCTAGGTAGATCCAGTCTGTTACTAGGCCAACTAGTCTATTCTTTAACTACTATATTCTTCATATCTGATATTTCTACTTGTTCTTTGTGTTTCTTGTTCTTGTTCTAAGATATTAGACATTATTAACATTTTCCTTTATCATGTTTAGCTTATTATTCTAATTTGACATGGGTATTCTAGCTATTCTAATACTTCTTCTTCTGAAGAAATCTCACTCCGGTTGTGTGTTATTTTTTGTTGAAATAGCTGTGACTCTAATCTGTCTTATTTTTGCCTAAACTCGTTTTTCAACTGCAAGAAGGTCAGACCCCTGTCTGTGTGAGTCCCATTGAGCTAAGGGATGGAGGGTGGAAGAGTTCTAGGGTGGAGAGGGCAGGACTGGAAACTCATCTCAATAGTTAGTCACCCCACAATACAACTCTTTGGGACTGGACTTCATTCACCCTTTGGACCCCAGAAAGAAGCAGGAGGAGATTTCCCACCCTGTATATTAATAGCTCATCTGCCCGGAGGACTTGGAGAGGGAGGGGTGGGGAAGAAAATGTCAAAAGTTAATTATTTCTCTCTCGTTGTCTTAGTCCCTCAGACTGACCTTGCATTTCTGGAATAAGCCCTACTTTAGTAGAGTGTGTTATTCTTTATTTGCTAATGTTTCATCAATGGTTTACTCATAAGCATAGTATTTAGTAGCTTTTCATTGTGTACTGTTTCATCAAATTTTTGTTCTAGGGTTAAATAAATTTTATTAAATTGAAAACGTTCTTTTCTTTATCTATTCAATGGAGCAATTAAATTACATTGAAATTCTCTCAGGTTTGAAATAAATCTTATGTGACTAGATCTACTTTCTGTCATTCAGGTATAGCTTGGAGAAGATGGGGAAAGGGTTGAACTTCTCAACACAGTCTTTATTTATTAATACTGCAATATTCAGACTTCCTATTTCCTTTTGAGCCTATTTTAGCTATCTTTTTCTTAAAAAGCAATGATTTAATCTGTATTTTCGTATTTCTTAGCCTTATAGTCTTTTACTTTTTAAAATAGTTCTATTGAAATATAAATTACATTAAAAAATTTATTCATTTTAACTGTACATTTTAGTGGGTTTTAACAAATCTATGCATTCCGATAACCACCACTGAAAAGTACAGAGTACTTTTTTTTTGTATTTAGAGTCAGGCCCAAAAGTTGTCTTAGGACCCTTTGCAGTCAGAGTACCTTCCCCTCACCTCTGTTCCAGGCAAGTCTTGGTTTCTGTTACGGTAGCTGGGCTTTTTCTAAAATTTCAGATGAATAGAATTAGACAAAATTTGTCTGTTGTGCCTGACTTCTTTTGCACAGTATGTTTCTGAGATTCGTGTATATCAATAGCTCATTGTTTTTTAAATACTGAGTAGCAGTCTATTATATGGATGTCCAGATTTGTTTATTCATGCATCTGTGGATGAACATCTGCATTATTTTCAATCTGAGACTATGGGAGGCTGAAAAAAATGCCCACCCCACCCCCCTGAAGATACTCAGGTATTAATCACTGGAACCTGTGAATGTTACTTTACATTGAAAAAGCACCTTTGCCAAAGAGATTAAATGAAGAATCTTAAGAGGGGGAGTTCATTCTGGATTTTAAAGGTGGGCCCTATGTGCCTTCACACATGTCCTTGTAAAGAAGAAGGTAGAGGGATATTTGGCACACATACAGAGAAGGCCATGTGGGAAATTTGAACACACTGGAATGATGCGGCCACAAATCAAGGAATGCCAACGGCCACCGGAAGCTAGAAGAGGTAAGGAGTGGGGTCTTCCCTGAGCCTCCAGAAGAAAAACAGCCACACCAGCATCAGCTCTATGAATCTTCTGTTGAACTTCTGGCCTCCAGAACTATGACAAAATAATTTTATATTGTTTGAAACCACCAAGTCTGCAGTAAGCTGTTACCACAGCTTTAGAAATAAATTCATGGCTATTACAAATAAAGCTGCAATAAACCTTTATGTGCAAGTTTATGTGTGGACCTATTGCTCATTTCTCTTGGAAAAATCAGAATGGGATTGCTGGGATGTTTAAATTTTTATAAGAAATTGATTGTTTTCCAAACCATGAGATTTGCCATTTTTCTACATTCTTACTGATACTTTGTGCCTTAATTTGTTCATATTGCTATAACAAAATACTTGAAACTGGGTAATCTATAAATAATAGAAATTGATTTCTTACAGTTCTGGAGCATCTGCAGATTTGGTGTCTAGTATGGGCCTGGTTTCTACTTCCAAGACTTACCTTTTAAATGCTGTGTCTTCATTTAGCAGAAAGGCAAAAAGGACCTAGCTAGATCCATCCAGCCCTTTTATCAGAGCACTAATCTATTTATGAAAGCAGAACCTCATGTTGTAATCGCTCCCCAAACCATAACTCTTAATACTGTTGAATGGGGAATCAAGTTTCAATGTGAATTTGGAGCGAAAACAAACCTTTAAAACCACAATACTTGGTATGTCTGTGGTTAGTCGTTTTCATTTTAGCCATTATGTGCATAATATATGCAACAGTGAAAGCTCACTGTGGTTTTACATCACTTATCCCTGTTGCCTAATGATGTTGAGTATCTTCGTGTGTGTGTGTGTGTGTGTGTGCGCGCGTGTTTGTCATTCATGTTATTTTCTTGGTCAAAGTGTTTGTTCAAATCTTTCACCCATTTTTACTGAGTTGTTTGCCTTATTATCATTAGGTAGAAGAATTCTTTGTATAAATGTATGTTTGCAAGTATTTCCTCCCAGTCTATGGCATGTCTTTTCAATTTCTTAACAATGACTTTCAAATTGTGAAATTTCGAATTTTGATGAATTACAATTTAATATTTTTAATCCTTTATACCTTGTGCTTTTATGTACTAAGAAATCTTCCTGACTCAATGTTACAAGGATTTCCTTCTATGCTTTTGTTAGGAGTTTTATTGTTTTAGCTCCTAAATTTAGCTCTCTGATCTGTTTCAAGTTAATTGTTTCTGTAGTGTGAGTTAAGGATCATGGTTTATTTTCTTGCCTATGGATGTCCAATTGTTCCAGTTGCATATATCAAAGAAATTATCCACACTGGGTGTGGTGGCTCACACCTGTAATTCTACCACTCTGGGAAGCCAAAGGCTGTTGGATTGCCTGAGCTCACCAGTTCGAGGGAGTCCCCATCTCTAAAAATAGCCAGGCATTGTGGCAGGTGCCTGTAGTCCCAGCTACTTGGGAGGCTGAGGCAAGAGAATCGCTTCAGTCCAAGAGTTTGAGGTTGCTATGAGCTGGGACGCCACAGCACTCTACCAAGGGCAACAAAGTGAGACTCTGTCTCAAAAAACAAACAAACAAAACAAAGAAAGTATCCTCATTGAATTACCTTGGCATTTTTATGGAACATCAACAGACTACACATGTTCCGTTGATCTGTGTGTCTATTCTTACAGCAGTATCACCCTATATTTATCACTATAGCTTCACGGTCATGAAATCAAATAGCTTAAGTTGTCCTCTAATGTTAGCCTTTTTAATAAAGTTGTTTTGGGCATTCTAGGTCTTTTGCATTTTCACATAATTTCTAGAATCAGTTTGTCAATCCACTCCCTTTCCCCCACCACAAAAAAAAAAAAGGCCTGCAAGGACTTTTTTTAATCTATAGAATTATTTAGGAGACAATTAAAATCATAATATTAAGTCATCTAATTAATAAATGTGCACTATTTATTTCAGTTGTATTTAATTTCTGTCAGCAATACAGTAGAACCTCCATAGCTGATCACCTCCCTACACTGACCACCTTTTTTAGCTCACCCAATTTTCACAAACCAGACACAGACCACATGTACATATCAGTACAGTAGGTCTGCTTCCTTATGTTGACCAGTTTGTTATATAGTCCCTTGGTCGTCAACTTACAGAGGTTCTACTGTATTTTGTAATTTTCAGTGTACATGTCTTACACATAAGTTATTTTATTTATTCTTGATTATTTTAAGATTCTATGCTTTTGCAGCTGGTGTTTTTCATTTTAATTTTCAATTGTTTATTGCCATCCCTTCTTATAGAATCTTCTCTTTTTAGGGCTTTGTGCTGTTTCTTATTTATAATATTTTGTGTGCTCTCTTTTTTGTTCTATTAGCACTGCTGGAGGTCTTTTTATCTTATTAACATTTCCACAGATAAATACTGGTTTGTTTAATAAGTCTACTGAATCTTCATTTTCTAATTCATTAACGTTTGCTCTTGTCTTTATTAATTTTTTCTTTTTACTTTCATTAGGTGTATTTTGTTATTCTTCTCTAAAATTCTGATTTAGCTACCAAATGTATTCTGCTTTCATTCTGTTATTTAATTATTGTGACAGTACACTAAGGCCGCTTAGCTAAGCATGAAGAATTACATTTCACAGAATTCCCTTTCTTAGATGGAGCTGGCCTCAAGGGAAATCTACCTGGGATTTCAGAGGCAGAAGCGAAGGAGCAGTCTTTTTTTTTTTTTTTAACTCTAAAGTCAGTGTAGGGTCAGGTGCTAGATACTGCAGTTCACAGGTTGTCAGGTACCTGCCAGCTGACTTTTCTGGTGTGGGCAGCAGCCAGACTCTCAGCTCCTACTGGGTCTCCGGCTTCTCAGAATTCTGGTTCTATTGTACATGCCATGGGTGCCAGCTTATTAGAGCTCATGAGAGACAGACATGAGTTCCCATTTGTCCTGGTGGGTTGCAGTTTTCCCCTTGCTCTCTTCTACTTCACACCCTTCTCCCTTCCTGAACGAACCCAACCCAGGAATTTTCATTTGAATAACCAGAGGTTGTTGGTCTAGGTTGTTACCGCACAGTTTCTCTTGCCGTGGTTAGCTCTCTAGGTTTTCTTGTTGTTGTTGTTTTCTTTTCATTAAATTTCCAGCTATGTTACTAGCAATAATTTATACAATAAGTTTTATGGTTTTATTTTTGCCACCATTTCTTTTATGGTACGTCTTCCATATTGGAGTTCTTATTTTGATTCATTTCTCAATTTTATGTCCTCCAGCAATCTTTCAGATTAAATGGTTTACTTTCTGAATCCAAGTATGTCTAAGAATATCTCTGTGTTGCCATCCATTTGAATAATAATTAGGTTGGGTAAGTGAACAGTTGTTTGTTTTGTTGTGTTTGCTGGCCCAGCACCCTGGTCATCCTCTCAGGAACCTCCTCCATCATTCTCCATTCACAAGGACTGACAGGAGATGGTGCCCAAGTGAACAGATATGTGACAATGAAAGCATGATGATCTTCTGGCCATATGATCAATTCAGTGGTAGACATGGACCAACGCCAGGTTGATGAAAGTGACATTTGCTGAACTATTGGAGAAGTTCTAAAGCTACTAAGGTCCAACTGGGGTGACCAAATGACTTTCTCAGGCCACCACCTGAGAAAAAGGTCAATCCAAAGTAATACAGAGAGACAATAGGAGGCAGACCCTTAAGCTCCTAGGATTGTGCCAGAGAAGAAATTGTATGTATTCACAACTAAAAGTCCCAAAGGTAGATTCAATTTCTACTTGATCATGATTTCACATTATCCATCATTTGTGTCATTGAGGATATTAGCATATTTCTTTTATCAATTGTGTTTAGGGTTTAATTTTCTAATTTCTCTGAGTGGAGCCCTTGTTCAGAGCTGCCAATTAATTCATGTATCTGATACCTTTTGCTAGCACATAGAAAGGATGTATATATTTTTCTAGGATGAATAGAGTCTGCCAAAAATTGTTTATGTATTGGCTCCTGTTCAAATGTTTTAATCCTGCATAAAACAGGTTATTTTCTATGCTTGCTTCTGCTAAATTTGAATAGAGAGTGACTTCCATTTTCCAGAAGGATAGGTTGGATGATGGACAAGGAATCCAAGCAGGGAGAACATAAGGCAGCCTAAGGTTGATTGAGTCATTGTACCCCTTCCCACCTGAAATAAGGACATCAAAGATATCCCCACAAGTGCAAGCTCCAGCCCTTGCCCTTGGCCAGACTGTACACACTGGCACCTGCCTCATCTTTTAAAATAATTCATGAGGTTGAAATTCCTGCCCATTCTCCACCTCCCACAACATCACCCAAATGTTTCATAACTAGCCCTCAACTCTACCTCTCTTACCTAAGCTTGGACTTTTCATGGATCTCCTAGGTCAGCTGTCTACTTACTTCACATGCAAGGTATAACCTTGCTACACCTTCCACAACCCTGATGATTCTCAAATTCCAAAGGCCTACCTCCTACAAGGGCATGTCAGAACACAGGTGTTCTTCAATTGTTAAGGACTATGGCAGAAAACAGGAAAAGACAGGGAGACAGGGAGGTGGGGCACATATAATGGGGAAAGGAATATTCAATATTCTTGAATTCATATCAAACTAAAAGATAAGCCCAACAAAATTTTCTTGACTAGAGATACACAGAAGATAGGATGAGAAAACACTACAGGGCAGAGATGTTGAAAAACATAGCATCCAACTCTACCCAGTAAGTTCCTGGTTAACTGATAGCTTCCTCTCCAAGTTTTAAAAGCTAGTGCAGATATATAAAGGGTAGATGGGTAGGTAGATAAATGGATAGAAATCCTGTAAAGAAACAAACTATACTTCAAAACTATAGCTATAGATTGAGCCATCTTGCCTATCAGGGAGTAGCATCCCATTAGGAACACAATTTCGATTTTGGTTAATAATGTCTTAATAGTTGTAACAGAAATCACCAAAATGCTGTCTCTCTTTCCTCCACAGTGATGACTTCATATGGAAACCAGCCTGATACCACACTTCTCAGTCCTCCTCAGGGACTGAGTCCCCCTCACATAGCCCAAGGAAAGGCTACGTGACCAGTCTCACCACAGAATGTGAGCAGCTGTGATGTGCACTGTCGGGCATGACCCATGTCCCCATCACCCCATGCTCCTTCAGCTGACTGAGATGGCAAGGATTGAAAGATCCTTGGAGGACAGAGCTCAAATTAGCAGAGCTTGCCATTAGCCTAGTTTCCTGAATGGCTGGCTACAGTAGAGATATCCCACCCCCAACTCCCTCCCTCTGCTTAAGATAAATACAAGGCTCCCATAAAGTTTATGTGCAGTTTAAAATAGTGAGCAATTCAAAATTGCACACAAACTTCATGGCCATGTATATTGGTTTTGGCCACATGATTTTGAAATATTTTTTTTCCAATAGTTTATCACTTCACCCTAACTAATGCAAAGGAATTCTTGGTGAGTCAAATCAATTCCTCCCTACTTCCTACCTTCCTGCTACTTCCACGATATGAAAAGAGTCCAGAAGTAAGTTTGATAGTTCTGTGGAAAACTGAGGGAGAAACTTGAGTTTACATGGGTAGCTTGGGAAAGGGATGATGAGATCACCTGGAATATGGAGAGAAATGAGGACCAGAGTGACATAGGAGCCAAAAGAGAGGGGGTAATCAGTGATGACCAATGGCAGGCATACATGAGTATTAAAACATCTAAAGATGAGGTCCTGCGCAATGGCTCGTGCCTGAAATCCTAGCACTCTGGGAGGCCGAGGTGGGTGGATTGCTTGAGCTCATGAGTTTGAGACCAGCCTGAGCAAGAGCGAGACTAACAGAAATGATAGCTGCTAGCCTTCGTTGCCTTACTTAATCCTTGTGACAATGGGTTGGTGCTACATCTTGTCCTATGTTAAGGAAAGAAACCGGAGTTTCAGGAATATTCTATAACTTTGCCCAGGATGTATAATAGCAAATGGTGTATCGGGAGGTTGAAGGCAGGCCCTGTGAACCCCCAGAGCCTGTGCACTGACACTTCATTCCATAAAGCTTCCTGTTACTGAAGCAGGTGAGAAATTAGAAACTTCAGTCTAACCTCAGTCTGCTGACTTCAAACCTGCAGCAGCCAAGAGACATTCATGAGAACAGCCATCATCGACACAGCATGTGCCCTGCCCACTTTGTCCAGGTGGTTGTCACCACACCTGCCTAAGTCCCACATCCCTGGCAAGGCCCTGACACTGGGATTTCACAGTCCCATGGTTATACCTAATGCCAGAAAACAGCTCATGGGTAACACCTGCCATCAGTATAACGTTTGACCTGTGCAACCCCTCTTCCAACTCTTGGGGGCCTCCCCTGCTGTCTTGGTTAAGCATCTACTGAGTATAAACTGCAGCCTGTAGCACCTGCCCAAGACCTCGCTCCCTCTCTCCACAGAGGAAAGGGAGGGCAGGCTTCCAGGACAGTCACAGAGCCTATCCGAGGGTGGATCTGGGATGCCAGGGCCCTTGGATTTTCACTCCTGTGCTCTCTCCCAGGCTGCACCTGAGTATTCAAAGGATGACAGGTGGGGGCTGGCAGTGGGTGGAGGCCAGGGGAGGGGAAGGGAGGGACCCTCAAAGCAGCACACGCGCACACACAAGAGTCAGGCTGAAAGGAGCTATGACTCCCATACCATGCTCTACTCTGGGGAAATGTGACCTTTGAAGAACCTTCTAGAAATATGTGAGCACCAAGACCAGTCTTCTGCCCACCATTTACAATCAATGCTGATATCTGAGTGTATAGAAAGGAAGAAGTTCCTGGACAGAATTTCTGGCCACAAGGGCCCACCCCAGCATATGCCCTCAGGCTTGGTGGTCATGGAGCCAGGTGTTTGCAAGTGGTTCTATGGACAGGGTGAGGGCCAGCCTGGGCCACGGAGCAGCTCTGCACCCTGTGGTCTGGCTCTGAGCACACACCCACAGGCAGGGGGCACGTGCACCCACTGCTCACATATATGCTCCAAGCCTCGGCCTCTGAGCCTTGTGGGGCTTTTCACTTGCCTGAGAATCCAAGTGACTCAGAACTATGGAGTTTCCAGATCTTCCTCCCTGTAGTTCAAATGACATAACTGAGTAATTAGAGGGGCTGCCAGGGTCAGAGCACTGATTTCCCAATCCTTGAACCACTCTCTGGAGGGCAGCAGAGACCCTGGTCACAAGGGCCATCTTCCCTCAAAGTCCTGAGGACTGACCTGCCACCATGCCCAATCCAGCCCCCAGAGTGGGACCTGGGCCTCACCTCTGCCCTGCCCCCTCAGTTGCATCCGGCCACCTCCACCCCCTCCTGGTGGAATTCTGGGAAAGGCAAAGAGAGGACTGGAACAATGGCCTAAAATTAGAGCCCACAGCAGAAGCATGGAACTCTGAGTCATGCATTGTTCTTTTAGGGTTGGTTCTGGCCCTGACGAGCACTAACAGGGTGAGAGCTAGCCAGGCCTGGGGAAGAGGGATGCCTGGATGTCAGAAACTGATAGAAGGACGGAAGGCCAGAGGCCCTGGGGTCAGTCGTGACTGGAGACCTGGGGCAGCCAGCTACTGTCTTCACCTCCTCCCTGCCTCCCCTCAGGCCATACACCCACCTCAACAGCACTTCCCTGTGATGTGCACTGTGCACTGTGCACTGTGCCAAACTTGCCACAGTCAGGATCTCCCAGGAGCCCCTGTGCAGTGGTCCCTTCCCCTGAGGCCACAAGCTTATCACCTCAGAGAAAAATGATTCCCACGCATGTCTCCAGTTTGTACCCCCAGGAAGGGGACTATGTCTTTTCCATCAGCTTGGGGGCTTCATGAGGGTAGTGGGTCCCCAGTATGGATTCTCAATTCAGAGACCTCTTGTCCATCATCTCAGCACCTCACAGACTTCCTATGTTTTGAGGCTCTCCCTGTCCCCCATCACTGTGGGGGTGAGCTCCCTGTCTGCAGGCGACCCAGCCGACCATGGGGTGGAACATGCTTTACTTCCAGTTCTGTTTGCATTGGGCTTTGTGGGAGGGATGGAGATAGGAAAGATAGTCCTTTTCACCCTCCACTGTCCCCCAGTAACCCCAAGCCTCCCCAAAAGTCAGCAAGTGCCAGGGCCGCCACAAAAGCCCTGGTCTAGAGCCAACTCCCCATTCTGAGGGTCTGAGACTATGAGACCAGAGCAGCCCCACAATCCTTCTGTATGCAACAGTGGTGGGAGAAGACCACACTCAGGGACACAGGCTGAGGCCTGTGTGTGAACACCAGCGAACACACAGATATCCGTAGAGGCCACTGCCATGTGGCATGCTGGGAAAATCAGATGGCCAGAGGAGGGTGTGCACTGGGCTGGGAAGATTGGTAGGATACGAGGAGGTAGGAATTAGAATTTAAAATCAGAAAGATTGTGAAGCGTTGGCTGCAGCCAAGAAACCTGATTTTCACCTACTGGGAATAGACACAGGATGGAGGCAGGTATGTGGGCAGAGCTGCCTTGGAATGGGAGCAGGCGGACAGTGGAGAGGGCGCGGGAGGCCAACGGGGAGCAATGGGAGCACATGAGCCTGTCTCACACTCCTGGGTCTGGCCAGGGCTTCCATGGCTGTGCATTCCCAGTTACTTCCTGGCCCACAGTCAGTCGTCACATCACTGAATGCTGTGGGCCCTGTGAACTGCTGCCAGAGAAGGCTCCTGTAGCTGTCTGACGTGACAAGAGAGGAAACAGGCCTGACCCAGGATAAGCCAGGGAAGCAGGAGTCAGGGACACATGGTGGCACAGAGGGGGAAGGTGGGAGACCAAGCAGGGGAGCCTTGGGGATGGTGAGAGAATGGCAGAGCCAAGACCAGAAAAGGAAGATTCAGGGCTTGTGATGACCTCTGCCACCAAGATCACATGAGCAAGGGAAGGGCAGCATGTGGGATCCACTGTGAAGCTACACACAGGTTGGCACTGTCCCTTCACTGGAACATGTCTGTTAAATTCGGTCCCTGTAAAGGGCAAGGGACACGTTGTCCCCCCTCCTAGCTGCCTGGCACTGTTAAGAGAATCCGTGGGTAGCTGGAAGAATTTCCCGAAGCTGGAGAGTGCCGGCACGTGGCTGGGCTGTGAGGAAGGGAGGTGCAGGCAGCCACTGGCATCCAGGCCTGGAGGGAAGTCAGCTCTCTGAGGGAGTTGGGGCTGGGAGGTTCTGTTTAGATTGAGAGAAAATCATCAGAAAACCCAGAGCTTCAATTCCAGTTCAGACCAACTCATTGGTTTGTTGCCTTTTTAAGATACTGTCTTTGTTTATAAAGAGTGTTTGTATATGTTTCCATTTGGGATTCAGCACATGAGTGCAAAGAATTCCATGGTCTGCTTCATGGATCAGCTCAACTTGAAAACACACACATTCTACCCTCAGACTGGGGGAATCCAGGCACGTGCTGTCTCCTGTCTGCCTGCACCCTCGACAGGCCCAGAACCAAGGGTGCCCTATGTAGACAGGAGACAGGGGCTGCCCCAGCAGGAGTAGCAAGAGCCAAAATACTATAACTGGCCACTGTGGACAGTTCCCATGTGCCCGCCTCATGGGTCCTCTCATTTAAATCCTTATAACAACCCCAAGCAGTCAATACAATGATCAGTCCCATTGTACAAAAGGAAATGGAAATCAGAGAGATTAAACAACATGCCCACGGTTGTTCTGTTGGAACCTGCAGAGATAGGATTTGAACCCAAGAACCCCAGCACCATGGCTCCAGGGCCTAGCCAGGACCACCAAGTAATATTCTTACTGCACTGGGCACTACTGCCCCCAAAGCCAGCCTTGTCTCCCCTTAAAAGAGGATGTGGAAGGAGAGGCAGGAGGGGTAGCAGCCTACAGCTCACCACCACCCTGGGAAGGCCACCTAAGGAAGCAGCCCTCTGAGGATGTTGTTGATGTTCCCAACAAGTCTAGGCTCCATTTCCAGAGGCTTCTAGCTCCCAAGAGCGCGGAGGGCTGCCTGGCTTCCAGGGTCCCCTAAAGCCCATGGTGCAAGAGCAGGAAGAAAAAGAGAAGGGAGAAGATGCTTAGCTGGAGAGGAGGGGAGGGACCCTGGCTGCCCCCAGGAACCATGCTACCTGAAAACCTCCAATTCTGCAGCTCCGTCCCAGAACATGACCTCACCCTCACACTGCTCTTTATCCTTTCCTTATGCAAAAAGAAATGAGGCCCAGAGCCAGATACCCCAGCTCTCTGCCTCCTTTGGGGAGGGTGGTGAGGACAGCCTCCCTGCTGGGCTGCAGGCCACTCTCACAGCTCTGTCTATGGGTTACCTCCTCACTTCTCTCCCCTCTTTCTACCTTGCCTCTGCTTCCAGCTCCTTCCCCACATCCTCCCCCACGCCCCTTCCTGCCACCTTAAGTTTCTATATATCCTTTCAAACCTCTTAAATGTTGCCTACACTCAGGGCCTCAGCTATCAGACCCTGTCTTGCCCCTCACCCAAGAGTCACCTGTGGCCACCTGCCTTGACCTCTCTCCCTCATCAGAGCCTCCTCCTTCCTGGGCTTCCCCTTGGCCCCGCTACCCTGATGCCTGGCCATCCCCAGTGCCCTGCTCTGGACCCACTCCCTGGGTACTTCTTCAGTGCTGGCTCTCCCCCAGGGACTTGTCAGTCCTCACTGCTGCTCCTCTTTGCCAGGCCTGGGGTCCCCTCATCTAACTGCAGAGTGAGCTCCCTATCTGTGTCAGCAGTCCCCAGGGCCCTGTCCTCTCTCCCACACAAGAGTTTGTAAGAATCTATGGGACACCCCTTGTCAACTCACAACTCCAGACAATCTCATATAACACATCCCACACCAAGCTCATTTTCCCTGTCACCCCCACAACTTCTCCACACACTCAGGAACTGCCCCTCTTCCTCCCGTGTCACACCCAATGGGGTACCAAGGCTGACTGACCCCCCTTGTGGAATGTCTCTAGCTTCTCTGCTCTTCCCATTACATGGCCAGAGCCCAACTGCAGGACGGGATGAACTCTCCCAGCCCATGACACAGCTCCTTCCATCTGTCAGGACACTCTCGGCTGTCAGTTACAGGGCGCCATTACCTATTACATAGAGAATCTAATACGTGGATTACGTGGTTTACGTGTAGCAATGACAGTACCTGCACTGATTCTTTCATTTCTCATAATCACCTCATGAGGTTGGAACAGCACCCAATAAAGCATTAGCCACTCCTACTTAACCAGGCAGCCAAGAGCTGGCACCCCCAGGTCTGGTTGACTCAGCCACCAAACCATGCCACACCAGCCTGGCCTTGATTCTCTCAGCTTTCCCCTGACATGTGCAAGACGATTGTCTTGGGTGCTGACATCACATTCTTACAAGGCAAAGCAGAAAAGAAGACATTTTCTTCCTCAATTATCTCTTTTTATCAGCAAGATTCCCACAGGTTCCATCGGCCAGTTCAGTCCTGTGCCCATGACCTAGCTGTAGAGAAGGCTGGGGAGCCCCTTCCCCAAAGGTAGCTATCCCAGCAAGGAAGGAGGGAGGCTCCCATTCTGGGAACCTGGATCACATGCCCTTGGCCTTTTCCCTCCAGTCCATCCTCCATCCTGATAACAAAGTGATCTATCTGATCTCAGATTTGATTGTGTTGGTCCCTGCTTAAAAACCATTAATAACTGCCCTCAGAACAGCAGCCACAGTCCTTGGCGCAGTGTACGATGCCTTCCACAGAGTGACCTCAGACTCTCTTCCTGCTATCCCCCAACTTCCCCGAATTCAAACTTCTCATGGGTTCCCTCAGACAGCAATACCCCTTCCCCCACATCCCTTCTCTTAAATCAGCCTGACAAAACCACTCCTGCTTGTGCCTCAGGACAGAGCTTCTCTGTAAAACTTCTTCAGCTTCCTTTCCCCCCACTTAGGTCATGGTGCTAAGTCAGAGGTATTCACTGTTTGGTAAAGCAAATAAGCGACAGAGGAAGGGAAAGGGAATTAGGAAAGAAGGTGAAGGAAGGGAAGATTGGGATGATGATCTGCACTCCATTGGCCCCTTCACTCCTCCCATGGAAAGCTCCACTCACGACTAGAATAGCCCCATGGGCAGGACATTTTGCCACCTTAAATTTCTCTATATCCTTTCAAACCTTTTAAATGTTGCCTACACTCAGAGCCTCAGCTATCAGACCTTGTCTTGCCCCTCACCCAAGTGTCACCAGGACATTTTGTCCAAGGCCATGGTGGAGGTTGGACTGGAGATGGTACTCTCAGTACTTAGGATTCAAGTATTTTGGCTCTTTCCCTTTGGGGCAACTTCCTCACTTTATAGGCTATTTTCCTGCAGCCAATGAGATGCGCCAAGTATTTTTCAAAAGTGCTATAGCTGCAATCAGGGTGCAGGGAACATTTCCCATTTGTCCCTTTTGACTGTCACCACATTTAACTCAGCCCAGCTCTCCAGCCTGACAAGGTCTCCGTGCCTTTTGACCTTGACACCCAATCACTATCCCTCTCAGCCCAGGGTTATGCCCTCTTTGGATAAGCATATCATGTATGTCTTCATTTCCGAAGCAACTAGAATCCTTAAACAGGCCTAAGCATGCGGTAGAAACCTCCCTCTTTCTGATCTGTCTTTTCCTCCATCAGCACCCTTTGGATGTGGTCATTCACCCCTGAAGAGCTGGGTAGGAGCAACACCTGGCTCTGGACAACCTCAGGAGATGGGGAAGTGAAGAACCTGCCCTGGCAGGGGCACAGCCAGGCCTGAGAGGGAAGGAAGGGAGAACCAGACACCCAGACAGGCTTGCACGGTTGGGGGCTGCATCTTCCCCATCACAGGTGTTTCCCTCCTGCCTCTTTCTCTGCCTGTTTGTCCTTTTTTCTTGCCTGACTTCTATGAGTTATGTCACTTTCAGAATTCCCAAGAGAGATCAGTTTGACCAGCTAGTCACCTTGTGGGATGGAGCATACCTGCTGGGCAAAACCTGCCACCAGAGTGGCTCAGGGGCAGCTCATCTCCAGCCAATTGATGGCAAAATTGGACTCAAGTCCTGATTTCTGGGCCAACTAGTTGTGGCCAGAGGAGCAGCATCCCAGACCATAACACCCAGCGGTTACTTGTAAGTAGCTGCCCAAGGCTGCTTTCCTCAGAAGTGTGTGGTGGCCATGGCGGGTGCTTGGAGTTCCATGGATGAGTGCTCCTGGCACCCAGACCGTGAGAACAGGACCTCCAGGCTGTAGGCTGTGGGGGAGGCAGGATTGGGAACTAGACTGACTCTGGAGCAGCTGTTTGCTGAGGGGCACAGCTGGCTGCAATTGGGCCAGCTAAAAGAGCAGATTGGCAGGTAGGGCCAGGCTCCAAGAGGCCCAGCAAGAGGGAACCAAAGAGAGGAATGCAGCAGCGGCAGGCCAGGCTGCACAGGAGCAGCCCCAGCAGCAGCAGCGCAGTTTCACTGGCAAGCAGAGTGCAGAGGCAAGCCCCACTCTCTGGATCTGGGGCATTAGGTCACAGCAAGGCTGGAAACAGGAGATAACATCATTGCCTTATCCAATTAAAGATCTGGATCTCTACATTTCCCACACCCTAGCTGGGATTTATTCCCAAATCAACCTTCCAGATAGTTGGATATCCTCCTGGCCCCTGCTATAGGGGGGACAGAGACAAGGTCAGAGAAGGGCCAGGCTGTCCCAGCCCAGGGGTCTTCCTTCGGTCTCACAGGGGTGACTTAAGAGATTTGGAGTGAAACAGGCACACTTGCCCTTCACCCCAGGTCACCACTTTCACCTCCTAACCAGTAACACACTAAAAATGAAAATGAAGGGATTGCAGACTCTGCCAAGTGGAGCCTGGTCAGTTCTTGGTGATGACCACTTTCTTTGCTACAGATTCACAAACTGTATTTTTATCCAGCAGTCAAGGTACCAACTTCGGTTATATCTTCTGCCATAACCCACTTCCTCTCCAGGTTTCAAATTCAGAGTGCCACTGGCCCAGATTTCCTGACCTTCTCCCAGTTCCCAGGATGACTCCTGCTGCACAGTTCTCTCCAGACCTGCTGGAAACTTACTTATGGTATCAAAACATCAATTGATCACCCCGGGGCAATGGTTGGGTATTGTCTGAGTAATCAGGTTAAAAGGGCAGTGATAGAATTGAATATCTGCATTTGTTCTGGATCTGTCATCTGAGGCAAAGGAAAATTCAGCCCAAGGGCAACAGGAGGAGCCCTCGTTTACACCAAGGGGAAGGGCTCCTGGGGGGTGGTTAGCTGATGAGCCAAGTCCTCATTTTGTAACATCAAGTCCAAACTCCTCAGCTTCAGTCATAGGAGGAAGTGACTACCGATCTTGGGCAGCGTTTTTTCAATATATTGCTGCTGTGCATTTTGAAACATGAACATTAAATAGTAGAGACAAGATTCCAGAAAATTATTCCACTTGAAAGGCAAGAGAAGTAGGCCTTGGGTGGAGAAGGTTGATGAGGTCAGGTGGGAAGGGCTTGGTCATTGCTCATCTTACTCATCTCTTCCCTCCAAATGTGCTGGGAGTCAGAGGTTTCCCTAGGCTGGAAGCAGGAGACATAAAAGTCCCAGGGAGACTGTGACCTTGGAACTGAGCATCTCCCTCTCTCCTGACTCTTCCCTTCAGCATGAAAGTTCCAAGCATCTTAATAAACAAAATAAAAACAACTGCATCACTAGGGAAGAGACCAAACTTAAAGTGGTTTTATATATATTTAATTTACATTTTTAATGTACCTATATATTTCACAATAGAAAATGGTATAATTTTATCCTATTGCTAAAATTGGATTTTTAAGTCATGTGTACTACTTTTTTCTTTTCTTTCTTTTTTTTTTTTTTGAGACAGAGCCTCAAGCTCTTGCCCTGTATAGAGTGCTATAGCGTCACAGCTCACAGCAACCTCCAACTCCTGGGCTCAAGCGATTCTCTTGCCTCAGCCTCCCAACTAGTTGGGACCACAGGCACCCGCCACAACACCTGGCTATTTTTTAGTTGTAGTTGTCATTGTTGTTTGGCAGGCACGGGCTGGATTCGAACCCTCCACCTCTGGTGTATGTGGCTGGCCCCTTAACCACTTGAGCTACAGGCACTGAGCCATGTGTACTACTTTTATAAGAAAAATTGGCATCACTAAACAAAAGCCAAAATTTTTGGTTTAAAAGCATTGAGTTTTCAGCTCGGCGCCTGTGGCTCAATCGGCTAAGTCGCCAGCCACATACACCTGAGCTGGCAGGTTCAAATCCAGGCCTCACCTGCCCAACAAAAATGAGGCTGCAACCAAAAAAATAGCCAGGTGTTGTGGTGGCGCCTGTAGTCCCAGCTACTTGGGAGGCAGAGGCAGGAGAATCTCTTGAGCCCAGGAGTTGGAGGTTGCTGTGAGCTGTGATACTATTGCATTCTACCCAGGGCGAAAGCTTGAGGCTCTGTCTCAAAAAAAAAAAAAAAAATAGCATTGAGTTTTTAAAAGTATATATTAATGATCCCTTTTTTAATTAGGAAGAAATCTTTTATTAATTCAATCATCCAGCTCACTCTGTTAATTTTTCAGATCATTTGGCTTTTAAATACAGTGGGAATAGGAGTTCCCTTCCTCCTGTCACCGTGTCTCTTTGTGCCCTTTCCCAGCAAGCTTCTTCACAAAGGGCTTGGGATTCCCTCCTGTCACCTTCCCCTCCCAACCTCCCCCCCCCGCCCCCCCCAGGGTGTGGCGATCGATCTGACCTCAGCCTCTACTGCTGCAGGGAAACTGCTCCCCACGGTCCCCAGCAGCCTCTGGGCTACATTCAGTGAGCGCTTTTCAGGCCTCTGGGAAAAGAGATTTCTGCGTAGTGTTTGATACTTAGCAACCCTTGCTGAGGAGGGCTGAGGAGCGAACTCCTCTCCCTTTAATTCCCGTCTGTCTTCTCTCCAGACTGCCACCCAAGTCCCTCCTTCCCGCCTCTGGTCCTTTGCCTGTCCCCAAGGTTGGCATTCCCCAGCATTCTCTTCGGAGCGCCCTTTCTGTTCCCTCTGCATGAAGCTCCCCTCTCACAGACTCAGTTCGCTGATTAGACAATGGCCCTCCTCAGTGCCAGAAGCTAAACACACCTCACTCAAACCCCACAGCCTCAAGCCAGCCCCGGTCTCCTGCGCCACGCTTCCCCCGTGCCCCTCCTCCCTAGTTCAGCGCAGCTAGTCAGGCTGGATCCAAATTGCAGGGGTGAGGTAGGGAGTTCTTGGCTCCTCCCTTTCCCTAACCTCCCTTATTTGATTTGGCAACAAATTCTGTATCTGTGTCCTGCTCAGGAACTATCAAACCCGCTCCCTCCTCGCCACCTCCTCCTGTCCCAGGACACTGCAGAAGTGTCCTAACTGGTCTTGCTGGCCGTCCCACCCCCATCTCCACCCTTGCTGCTATTCATCCTCCACACAAGGAGTCATTTCTATAAAATGCAACTCCAACGATACCATTCCCCTTTTTAAAGATACCATTCCCCTTTTTAAATTCATTCAAGGGCTACTTGTCACCTTCCCAGTAAAGCCCCATCCCTGCCGCCCTCCTTCTGCAGCTGTGGCCCTGCAGCAGACCTCATCCCATCAATCCCCCCACCCCTTCTGCAACTGCTGCAGCAGGTAGTGACACCTCGGTTTCCAGGCCTTAATTTAAAATCCCATTGCTGTGTGACCCAGGTTGGCCAAGGCCTCGCCAGCCTCTGAGAACAAGGTCACTCTCTCGATAACAACCTAGATTTCTCTGGTCCATGTTTTGCAATAATTTGGCATCTTACAGTTTCCACTCCGAGCATTTCTAGGAGTCCCTAATAGTATGTCACCTGTGTCCACACACAAGTTCCCGTACTGCCTAGTGTTGTGTTGGACACTTACTGAGGACATAAAGTTGCCTTCCCAGCGTCTGTTTTACCCTTCTCCCTCTGTAGCTGCCAAAATGTGTAAACAGGTATGGCCCCATCTCAACCTTGAGGGGATCCTAACTGGCCTAACCCAGAGTTTCTCAGTTCTAGCACTATTGACATTTGGGGTCAGCTAGAGGTGGAAGTGGGACAGTCCTACAGGTTGTAGGATGTTCAACCTGATCTAGATGGCAGTCATACACACATACCCCTTGTGACAAGATGTCTCCAGATATTACCAAATGTCCCTGGGGTAGCAAAATTGCCCCTAGTGGAGATACACTGGTCTAAGTTAATTCTGTCATGTTATTTCCTGCCACAGTTATTGGGTAGGTTTGGGTATCTGACCTAAATTGGGTAAATTAGAATGAACCAAGAATTGTGGTCAATGGTCAGTGGTTTTTCTTCTCACCTGCTGCGTGTGTCAGCCTGGTAATTAGCAGCAGCCACTTTTTGCAAGCACAAGGAGAGCCACAGTAGGATGAAACCAACTCAACAGAAACAGAACAGAGAGATGGAAAGATATCAAGTCCTGAGTGATGCCCTGGACCTCATGACTGAACTGCCTTCAGCTTACTGCATTGCTAGACATTTCGATATTCTAAGCCTATAAATTCTCATTACTTGCAACTTAAACCATCATTCCTATGGCCTCTGTTTAGACTAGAGCCAAAGATTCTGCACAACCACTACCCTGTCCCACTGTGCTCCAGTCACCACCCCTGAGTGTGGCACCTGCATGCAGCACTTCCCCTGGGCACTGCAACCAATGTCCTAGAACCCTCAAGATGCAAAGCCAGAGGGTCCGAGGCACAGTGAAGTAGAATCTCTCTCTTTTCTTCATGTTAAACCCAAGAGAGGATATCAAAGCTCATTGCTCTGGCCACAATATTATTCAGAGTTTTAGTGAAATAGGTATTTTCGTTTTACTGGCATTGCATCCTTTTCTCTTCCAATGACAAGATGTGAGTTTGTGGGACTTGACCAAGAAAATAACTAAGTAATAGTCACCACCCCATGTTAGCCGAACAAGTCCAACAAAGCCACATATGGATCTTTCTAGGCTTACAACACAGCCTTTGCCAGAAGGCCCCTCCGTACCTCATTCAGACTCTGGTTTTTTAGACCAATATATCGGTACATCAATCAGCTTGTGCTAGTTTGGGCTGCAGTAATAAGCTATCCCCAAATCTCAGTGGCTGCAAAGGTTTTTACATTGTCAATATTATATTTACAGTATAAACATAATGGTTCTATACATAAATTTGGTGTAATGGTTTCTCCATTCTAGATTTTTTATTTAGATTCATATTTTGATTAACTGGATTCCAACACCGGGTATTTTTTCAGGAAATACTTACAGGTGCAACAGTCCCAGCATAATTTTCCTGTTTGTGAATGACTATTGCCTTTAGACTTGAATGACAGTTTGGCTGAGGGAAAACATGTCTGGTCCTACTTCTCTCAGAACTCTGTAGACAACACTTAACTACTTTTTGCTATCACTGCAGACATGTCAGGCCACTCAGACTGTTTTTCCCTTGTGAGTGACTTGCTTTTTCTGCCTGGATGCCCATTTGATTCTTTTTTAGCTTTAATACTTAATTACATCGCTAGAACATGTTCTTTTTAGAACATAATGCACCCTATCAAGTTGTATACTCCTTTATAGGACAGTTTTCTTTTATATTTGATTTTTTTCTACCTCACTTATTCTGTCTACTTCTACTGGAACAGCAATTGCATTTCTGCTGGGCTTCTTATGTTTGTCTTGAACTTCTACCTATTTTTCCTATCTTTGTTCTTCTCCATTTCATTTTATGAGATTTTTCTCAGGCCTGTCTATGATGAATCTTACTCTGCTTTCAAAACTCTGTTCCATTTTTGTGATTGCCAGTAAGGTTGTTGTCCCTCTAACACATGTATTAAGTTACATTTCTATCATTTGAGATTTGTCAGCTCACTTTTTATCTTTATCCAGTCTCTTAATGTTGCTTCTTTGATCTCTTTTATTCCTTCTCTGAGTTCTTCCCTTTTCCCATGAGAAGTTTACGTGTTCATCACTTTCTCTGAGATGATGGACGGGATATTTTTTCTGAAATGTTCCTTCATTTCCCAAAGTAATTTTTTTCTGATAGTTTTACTTGTTGTGTGTCTTTTCTTTTTTGTCTGTTGGAACAGTTTTCTTAATTATTTCTTTCTGTTTATTACTCATCATGGAATGGGGATAGTTCCATGTAAGCCAGCATTTTTCTTAGGAACTATATTGGGGATGTATGGAGGAGCAGAGCCAGACAGGGCAATAGCCAGGTGCCGGAGGCACCACGCTGAGGCCACTTTCTCTCCATGTTCTTGGTTCTCTATTAAGGGGCACGGTATTCTCTCAGATTCTGAGACCTCCTCCCATCTTGAATCTTGAGGATGAGCAGAAAAGTTATTTTCAGTTCCCTTTTCTTTGAATGCCTTTCCTATTATTTTTATAACTTTTTCCCTTCATTTTAAAAAATAAGCTTTATTTAGGGCATTATTTGCATGCATTAAAATTCACCCATTTTAAGTATGCAGTTAGAGGCGGGTGACAATGGTGTAATGGTCATGTTACCACTATCATAATCAAGGCAGAAAGCATTTCTGTCACCCTAAAAAATGTCTCTGTGTCCCTTTGTACCAATCCCCTACCCTAGCTGCCCTCAGCCCTGGGGAACCACTGAGCTACTTCCTGTCATTATTGCCTTTTGGAGAATCTCATCTGAGTGGAATCACACAGTGTGCAGTCTCTCATGGTTCACTTCTTTCTCTTAGCATAAGGCTGCTTTTGAGATTCATGCATATTTTTGTATGTGTTTTGTTTCTTTTTATAATGAAGCAAAATTACATGAGAATTCTACATTTTGTTTACCCATTTTCCAGTTGATGGACATTTCGGCTCTTTTTGTGTTTGAGCCACTTATGAACAAGCCTGCTATGAACCTTCAGCTACAAGTAGGAGTGGACAAATATTTTTCTCTTGGATAAATACCAGGAGTGGAGTTGCTGAGCTGTGTGATAAATGTGAACCAAACTGTTTTCTAAAGTGAGGGGACGGTTTTATTTACCCAAGTAATCTATCAACTTTTTAGCCTATTTTCCTCAACAATGCTTAGTACTATCAATCTTTTAAATTTAACTCTATTAGCCTACTTAAAACAAAAATAAATAAATAAATAAATTTAACACTATCGAGTATATAGTCCTATTTCATTGTGGTTTTAATTTGTATTTCATTGAAGTGAGGTTGAGCATCTTTTCATGTGTTTGTTAACCATTTATGTCTTCTTTACTGAAGTGCCTCTTCAAATTTTTGCTCATTCTTTTAACTTTTTAATTTTTATTTTTTGTTCATTTTTTTTAAATGGGTTATTTGTCTCGTTATTAATATTCTTGAATTATTTTGGCTACAAGTCTCTGGTCAGATATACACTGAGAAAAAATATTCTCACATTCTGTGGCTTCCTTTTTCATTTTCTTAACAATGTCTTTTAAAGAGAAAAGGCAACAACCAGCAATCTCCAGATCTCTGTAGGTTGCAAACATCTTTACTTCATCGATATTGTGTTTATAGTATAAACATAATAATTTTGTACATACTTTTTTGAGACAGAGTCTCACTTAGTTGCCCTCAGTAGAGTGCTGCGCTGTCATAGCTCATCACAGCAACACAACCTCCAATTCTTGGACTCAAGCAATTCTTTTGCCTCATCCACCTGAGTAGCTGGGACTACAGACACTCACCACAATGCCCAGCTCTTTTTAGTGACAAGGTCTCACTCTGGCTCAGGTTGGTCTCAAACCTGTGAGCTCAGGCAATCCACCCACCTTTCCCTCCCAGTGTGCTAGGATTACAGGCATGGGCCAACGCACCTGGCCTGTACATACATTCAGTATAATGGTTTTTCTGTTCTGGAGTTTCTTATTTATATTCATTTCCTTATGAACTGGGTTGATAAAGCTCATTTTATCAATTTTCCTTTTTTATGGCTCAAGTTTGTATGTCCTATTTCAGAAATTTTTATGTAAGCTAATGTCACAAGAGTTGCACCTGTGTTGTTTCCCAGAAGCTTTATTGTTTTACCTCTTACGTTTACATCCATGTTCCATTTAGAATTAATTTTTATGTACGATGAGGGATGTCCAGTTGTTTTGCTATCTAGACTTACTCTTAAATAACTTTCTAAATTCTTACCTAAATAATATGTAGCCAGTGTAGAAAATTCAAGTATTTATATATGACCAAAAGGAAAAAAGAATCACTCAGAATCTCACTATCCAGAATTTCACACACTCACTTACCAGTGATTTCTGAAGTTCCTTTCCAGACAGCCCCTAAAAGCAGGCATTTTGTCTGGTACTACCATCCTGAGAAGTGAAACTTATCCTTTTTTTTTAGTTTGGATTTATACAATTGGTACTAAAGTTTCCATATGTTTACTGGTCTCTGCATTTCTACTTTTGTGAAACTCTATCTTCATGTCTTTACCTGATTTTCTTTTAGTATGTTAATATTTTCCTTTACAACGTATCCTGGCTCTTATATAGTAAAAATTTTTATTGTATGTGACACAAATATTTTTCTAGTTTATCATTTGCTTTATATTCTTTTATTAAATAGTTGCTGAGATCTACTATTACACATGCTATTAGATCCAGAAAAATCACTGGTGAACAAAATAAGATTTAAAAGGCCATGTCTTTGTGAAGCTTATAGTCTGAAGCAAACGTCCTGAAGATTTCCCATAAAAGAACCAGATGATAAATGCGTTAGGCCAAAAGGTAAATTCAAGATGGTACTTATGTAACAAGAGAGAAAACTTCTGCCACTCTGGCCCCGTCCCACTGGACTGGGTGGTACTACAGTTGGTGCTGGTGACTGTCCTCTGCAGACAGTCTTACAAAGAGGAGAAACCATCCTGAGAAAGGCAGGCAGGAGTCGGGGCAGCTACAATGGTCAGCTTTACTCTCTGCCTCAGTGACAAGCAAAGCCCTGAGCACAGTTGGTGCTGGTGACTGTCCTCTTCAGACAGTTTTACAAAGAGGAGAAACCACCCTGAGAAGGGGAGGCAGGAGTGGGGGCAGCTGCAATGGTCAGCTTTACTCTCTGCCTCAGTGACAAGCAAAGCCCTGAGCACTTTGCTCCTCCAGGGGAGCATGGCGGTCTCAGCTTGGGCTGCTGGTTAGAAGAGAAGCAGCTTTCTAAGTCACTGGAAGTCCTCTTATCAGTGCCTGGCAGTTACCAACAGCTCAGAGGTGGTAACAGAGGGTCCCAAGAGGCTGGGAGGTATGACAGGGGAGGTGGGCACCGGGAGCAGGGCAGACCAGCAGGAGGAAGCTCTGACTGGTAGCTCCCAGCACTAGTCACACGGAAACAGACTGCAGGCAGGACAGGTCTGTCCCGCGTTCTGTTCTAAACTAAGCAGTATATAACATGTCTGCTTAGTGAGATGCTATAGAAAAAAGAAAAACGGGGAAGAAGGACAAAGAGTGCTGGAAGGGAAACAGAGAGGGGACTGTAAACAGGAAAGGGCTCGTTAGACTAATAGGAAGTGAGAGAGCCAAGCCTTCTGGAAATCTGAGGGAAGAGGTTGCAGGCCAGGGGACACAGCTCACGCAATTGCCCCAACGCGGGAGCATTTCCAGCAGTGAGTGAGGAAGAAAGCAGATGGGGTGATGCTGAGGGAGGGGTGCTCTACACAGCCTGTGCATCAGGTCCCCTGGGGAGCTTTCCTGCACTCCCAATGCCAGACCCCACCCCCCAGTCTCTCATCTAATTGGCCCAGGTCTAGGCATCGCTACTTCTTTTAAAGTTTACCAGATGATTCTTAACCAGAGTTAAGAACCAATGGCCTTGGGCTGTGGAGGTTGTTACAAGGATTGGGCTTCTTCTCCTAGAGGTATAGAAGCCACTCTGGTGGAGGAACGGTGTGATCGAGTCACACTGGCTCGCTCTCAAGAGTGGACTGTGAAGGGTGAGGGCAGAAGCAGGAAAGCTGGGTGGTGCCATGTCCTGGAGTGGTCACAATGGAGGAGGTGGGGAGTGATCTCTGGATATATCTTCAGTGTAAAGCTGACAGAATTAGCTAGGGAATCGTGGTGGGATACGAGAAAAAGAACATGTTCGAGAATGACTTCAAAATTGCTGGCCTGAGCAATGGAAGGATGAATTCGCTGTTAATTGGTACGGAGAAGACAGTGGGAAGAGCAGGAGGGAGGTGTGGACTGCGTGGTGGACCTCCAAGTGGAGGTGTCGAATGGGCAGTTAAACAAGCAAGTCTGGAGCCCAAAAACAAGGGCCAGGCTGCAACTGTGAATTTGCTAATCCTCAAAACATAGATAGTCCTTAAAACCATAACATTGGATGAGCTCACCAAGGAGGGAGTGTGGACAGAGAAGAGAAGAAATCCCTCGAATGAGCCCTGGGACTTCTCAGCGTTTTGTTTATGACGATGTTCCTAAATGTACACAGAGTTAGACCTATGGATTTTGCCTTTGATCTCATATTTAAAAGTTCTTTCTCACTCAAAGACATATAACTATTCATCTCCAGTTCTTTTATGTTGTAATTGTTTGTATTTAATTACGTTCAGATCTTTATTTCTCAATACCATTTCCCAATCAAAGGAAACAGAGATCCTCAGAGAAACGGCTGATTCCAAGTCAGGGGTAGGGAAAGTACAAAATAAGCCTGGAACATCTTGTGCCAGAAAGCAAAGAAGTGCTTAGAAAATGATGGGAACAGGTCACAAGGGCACAGGGCCCACTGGCCAAATCTGAGACAACGAGGGAGCATCAAAATAAATAGACAGTGAAGAGTAATGGCCCGGGGATCTGTGAGTCTATACTGACAGGTTGGGAAGAAAGAGAGAGAGAGGAGGAGAGAGAGGGAGGAGGGAAAGAGAAAAGAGAGCTCTTCCTCACACTCAAATACCAACTGGTAAATACGGGAGGAAGCTTTAGAAAATTACCACCTTACAACAATTGTGGTAACAATTAATTCAGGCAAAAATGGATAACAGGATATTCACCCATCCTCAGAGCATTCCCTTACAGATTTTGTATTAATCACAACAGAAAATAAAGAAACTTCATAGAGAAATTTGTCAAACACTGCTTAGCTGAGCAGTCAAAGTTGACATTACCAGTGGGGAACAGACAATGATTGTGTGCCTCCCGAAATGAGGCATGAAGAGAAACTCAACGTGTTTAGGCTATATTCCTGTAAAAATGCATAACCTGGTTCTAATTATGAAGAAATACCAGATAAACACCCATGGAGGGAGAGTCTTCAAAACAACTGGCCTGTACATTTCAAAGACTATCAGTGACATAAAAGACAAAGAAAAGCTGGCAAGTTATTACAGATTAAAGGGAGCTAACAAAAAGCAATGAATAATCCTAGATTGGATACGGGATGGGGAAGGGGAAGGCCTATGCAGGATATTATTGGGGAATGGAAAGTTTGAATATGGACTAAGCATTAGATGATAATATTGCATCAGTGCTAATAATTGTGAATTTGACCATTACCAATATACTACATATTGTGGTTATATAAGAGAGAATATCTTTTTCATTGAAGAATTTCACTGAAGTCTTTAAGAATAAAGGGCACATGTTGCTCTCGACTTACTTTCAAATGTTACAGGAACAAAAATGTAAATACACTTAAAAATATATAAATATATACATCTAAAATATATGTATATACATATGTTGGTGTGTGTGTAATCAAACAAAAACTAAAATGTTAACAGCTGGTGAATCGTTGTTAAGGATATGATGAATTGATTTTATCATTCTTATTCTTCTAAATTTAAAATCTTTTCAAAATGAAGTTAAAAACTAAAAATCCATATATGCAGGCAGTGAGGGTGGAGGGTTCAAACCCAGCCGCGGCCAAACTGCAACAAAAAAATGTAACCGGGCGTTGTGGCAGATGCCTGTGGTCCCAGCTACTTGGGAGGCTGAGGCAAGAGAATCGCTTAAGCCCAGGAGTTCGAGGTTGCTATGAGCTGTGACACCATGGCAATAAAGGGAGACTCTGTCTCTACAAAAATAATAATAATAATAATAATAATACATATGTGCAATTAAAAGCTAATGTTTATTTTTATATATATTTTGAGAAAAGAATCTAGCTCAGCCTTTATTTCTTGACCAGTCCTTTTCCAACTCAATGAAATAAACTCCATAATAAATAACAAATTTTCACACAGATTTGGATCCATTTCCACCTTTCTAGTCTGTCCCAAGAATCCATCTGTCCTAAGAAAATGCCATGAAAGCTATGTTAACCAGTTTGATGCAAATATTTCAAATTGTATATAAAACCAGCACGTTGTACCCCATGATTGCATCAATGTACACAGCTATGATTTAATTTTAAAAATCCATCTGTCTGTTTTTTTCTTCAGTAGTAAATATGCTTTAATTGTTGTAGCCTTTAATCATATTTAATATCTAGTAGGGCAAACCCATCCACCTTGGTCTTCTTCAACATTTTCCTTCCCATACTTCATTTTTCCAGAAAAACTTACAATAATTTTGTCAGTTTTGTTTTTATTTCTTAAGAAAAAAAAAACTCACTGAGATTTTGATTGGAATTAGTCACTGATAGGTAATTGGGATAACTGAAATTTTATTATTGCTGCTTCTCTTCCTAGAAAAAAAATGCTTGTCTCTCTTTTTGTTAAAGGCTCATTTTGGGTTTCTCTGTAAAGTCTTTTCATTTTCTTTACATAAATCTTGCACATTTCTTGTTCAGTTAATTCCCATGAATTTTGTTGCTGTAGTAAATGTAATATATTTCCATGATGTGTTCTAACGGCTTGTTCATTATCATAGGAAAGATATTGGTTTTTACAACTACATTTCTATATTTTGTGACTGCTACCCTACCAAACTCATTTGTTAGCTATATGACATTTTCAGTTGATTTTTTTTTTTTTTGAGATGTTCAAATTACAAAACCGTATCCCCTGAAAATAACGGTAATAATATTTTCTCCTTGGGAATATTTATGACCCTTATTTTATCTTCTTGTTTAATTCTATTGCTGGAACTTCCAGAATATAAATAAGTAATAGTGAAGATACAGGCATCCTTATCTTGTTCCTGAACTTAATTGGGATATCACTAATGTTTTTGCATTTAATTATGATGTTGCTTTGGTCTGAGAGCAATTATGTTTGTAATGTTAAAGGAGTATTTTTCAATTCTTTTATTTACAAAAACATCACCAGAAATGGATGGCAACATCTTGAAATTTTTTTACAACTCTGATTTACTAATCTCTCAGTCTGTGCCTAGCTCTGTGCCAAGAGTTTTATATTCATTATTCATTAATCTGAACATGACCCTGACTATTATTTTCCAAATTTTGAGATAGAGTAACTGACCAAGGATTCACAGCTGAGAAGTGAAAAAAGACAGTATTTGAATCAGGCTTTCTGATTTCAAAACTCAAGCTCTTAAGCTCTCAACACTCCATGATAGTGAAAATGTGGGTTTCCACCTGCATCTATTAACATGGCGGATCATCATAAGAGATTTGTTAAAACTGAACAGCATTTGCATTGCTAGAATGAGCCCCGATTGTACATAGTGTATTATTATTTTAAACATATGGCTGCATTCAATTTTTTAATATTTTGAGTCTATATTTGTGAAAGTGGAAGGCAATTTCTCCTCAGCCCATCTGGCTGGTTGGCTTTAGTGTCCGGATCATCCTAACTTAGCAAAATGACTTGGGAAGCTGTCCATCTTTTTCCATGCACTAATTCTATTTCACAGCCCAAAGATAATCTGTTCCTTGAAGGTTTAAAAGAAGTCACCTCTAAGTTTAATACTTTCTTTGACAATTTTTTCAGCTTCATATTTCAGCACTCAGGATTCTTAGTGCAGTAGAACCTTAACTGACCACCTCCCTACACCAACCACCTCCTTAAATTGACCTAATTTTCACAGACAGGACATGCACCACATGTACGTATCAGTACAATAAGCCGAGTTCCTTATGTTGACCACCTCTATATGTTGACCAGTTTGTTACAGCCCGTGGGTGGTCAACTTACAAAGATTTACTGTGCATTCGGATTTTATAACTACTTCAGTCAAATTCAATTATTTATATTTTCCTAGAAACTATCTTTGAAAAACTTTTGCACAGCTAAGGATACAACAATTAAAGTAAACAGACAACCTTCAGAATGGGAAAAGCTATTTGCATGCAAATCTGACAAAGGCTTGATAGCAAGGATCTATAGATAACTCAAATTAATCAACAAAGAAAGAGCAAACAATCCCATCTATCACTGGGCAAGAGACATGAACGAACCTTCTCTGAAGAAGACAGATGAATGGCTAAAAAACATATAAAAAAAAAATGCTCATCATCAGAGAAATGCAAATCAAAAACACCCTAAGATATCACTTAGCCCCAGTGAGAATAGCCTACATCACAAAATCCCAGAGTTCCAGGTGCTGGCACAGGTGTTGAGAGAGAGGGACACTTTTAAGCTGTTGGTAGGACTGCAAACTAAGACAACCTCTTTGGAAAGAAGAATGGAGAATCCTTGAAGAACACAAATTAGACCTTCCATTTGACCCCACAATCCCACTACTAAGCATCTACCCAGAAGAAAAAAATCACTTTATCATAAAGACATTTGCTCTAGAATGTTTATCGCAGCTCAATTTACAAATCTCCAAGATGTGGAAACAATCTAAATGCCCATCAACTTGGGAATGGATTAACAAGCTCTAGTATAGATAAACCATGGAGTACTTACTGTTCAGCTGTAAGAAAAAATTGCTACTTTACATCTTTTGTATTAAACTGGACGGAGATGAAACATATTCTTCTTAGTAAAGTATCACAAGAACGAAAAAGTGAGAATTCAAAGTACTCAGTTTTATTATGAAACCAGTAGACCATCTAACACATGTCCATATAAGGATTGGTGAGAATACACTTGTGGTGCATCTTACAATGGTATATGTGAAACTTAGTAAATGTAGAATGTAAATGTCTCAACACAATGACTGTGAAATTGCCAGGAAGGCAGTGTTAACCAGTGTGATATAAACGTGTCAACCGGTCTGTGAAACTAATGTATGATGCCCTATGATCATACCATTGTACATAGCTATGATTTAATAAAAAAAAAAAAGAAAGAAAGAAATGAACTTAATTCTATTCAAGTTGGGGGCAGGGGGATTAGTGTGCTCTCACTTAAAGGGCATGAGGTAGGGGTATATGGCACACCTTTTGGGTGCATTTTACCTAAAAGATTCAAAAAATATGACCTGGTTATTTGTATCCTGACAATAACCTGAAATTAAAAAAAAAAAAAAAAAGTAGAAAAAAAAACTACTTTGTTGAGATTTTCAAGTTTATTAACATAAAGTTTATATTTTTCATTTACTTTGTATCATTTCTCATTTCTGCACTCTCATATTTTTCTCTTTTTCTTGATTAGCTTTGCCAATGGTTTCTCTAATTCATTGGTCTTTTTAAAAAGCCAGACCCTGGCTTGCTTTATCAATTTATGTTTCCTATTTTCTAATCCATTAATTTCTGGGAGTTTCATTATTAGCTTCTCCTTTTTCCCTACAGTTGTATTGGTGATGATGGAGGTTGTTTGCTTTCCTCTTCTTCTGGCTTCTGGAAATAAATGTTTGGTTCATTTATTTTTCTATATTGTCATCATTATCATTACGTTCTCTGCAGCCTGTTATTGACATTTCCATTCTCTCTTGGACCCAAGAGTTACTTAGAAGAGTGATTTTTAATTTCCTAAATGATTCGCTGCTTTTGTTCTTTTATCTTTTGATTTTTAATTTCTAGTTTTCTTGAATTCTTGTCAGAGAACGTGACCTATACAATTTGCACATTTTAGAGGTTATAGATAACTTCTTTGTGAGCTGGTATAACATTTTGAAAATGTTCTCAACAGTGACTAAAAACAGTGTGTATACTGAACAAGTTGGAAGGATGGAAGATGATGTGTCTTTAAACCACTCACATGGGCCAGGCAAACCAGCTCTCCCAGCACCAGAGACAGGAAAATAAAAAGAGGGAAAGAGGCTAACAATGGTGTTCTGTGGATAGCAAAGGCACACAGGGAAATGGTGAGACACCTCCTTGGAAACTCTCCCTTGGGGACAATTCCATGTAGGCAGTGAGTGAGTAGCAGGCAGTGAGCAGCAATGCTAGGACACCCCCAGAAGCATTGTTTCACTGCTTGAGTCCCAATTTTGTCTGCTTATTGAACAAGAGGAAGGCCCTCTGGGGCTTCAGAACATCATCCAACCAGCCGGACTTGCCATAGCTTCTCACCTCCTCCCCCTGCCCAGAATAACCCTGCTCCTCCACAGCCTTCTCTCTCAAGGTGGGTGCCCTTAGAATAGGCGGGGGGACTGGGGCAGTGCTTGATCCTGACAGTCTCAGAGAAAAGAGAAGCTACTCACTGGTGGTCCAATGGCTTTGTCTTGCTTGGAAAAAAGACAAAGTGCAGTAACCAAAACATGTCGTATGCGGCCAGTACAACAACTCCCTGTAACTCAGAGGGGACGTCTCAGCCTGGGCCAAACCACCTAGCCTGGGCCCAGCTACCCAGGAAGGCCGAGTCCACTGACTCTCCAGGACCAGCCTCCCGCCCTTTGATTGCACTCCCAGTGCCTTTGCCCATTCTCCCTGTACCTCTGTCTCTCTTCCCAGCCCCTCCTATCAATTAAAAGACAAGGAATCCCCCTGTTGACACTTCACAGGAGGCACCTTGCTGCTTCATCCTCACAAGGTGGAAGGCAAAGGGACCAGCAGACCCCTCCGGGACTCCCATGAGAACACCAATCTCATTCAAGAGGCAGAGACCTCCTAACCCAATCACCTCCCAGTGGCCCCCCCTCTTAATACTGTTATTTGTGGGAGTAAGTTTCAACGTGAATGTTGGAGGGACACGAACTCCAAACTATAGCATCACCATCATCCCTTTAAATTTTATTCATTAAGAGATAAACCTTGGGTTGAAAATTGGAGTGCTAGCTGGGCACCCATTGCTCAGTGGTTAGGGTGTTGGCCACAGGCACTGGGGCTGGTGGGTTTGAATCCGGCCCCAGACCTGCTAAACAAACAAACAATAACAACAACAACAAAAATAGCAAACAAAAAGAACAAACAAAAATAGCCAGGTGGTGTGGCAGGTGCCTGTCATCTTAGCTACTTGGGAGGCTGAGGCAAGAGACTCTCTTAAGCCCACGAGTTTGAGGTTGCTGTGAGCTGTGATGCCACCACACTCTACCAAGGACTACAAAAATGAAACTGTCTCAAAAACAAACAAACAAACAAACGAATGAAAAGAAAAAAAAGAAAATTAGAGTGCTCAAACTTTTTCTCACCTCTAGATAATAAACGTTGCTTAAAGTCTCAGATGCTAACTCAGTTCAGTAACCAAAAACAACCAGGCTCTTGTGACAACAAAATCCTCAAACCTTTTCTCCCTTCTCTCAGCAAGGGCTGGTTAGGGGTGGCCTAACTTACAGGGGGACACTTTGTCGGGCCCTGGGGTCAGACATTGACACCACCTTTCCCTCTTTAGCTGTGTGGCCCTTCTCTGCCCCTCCCAGCTCACTATTTGTGGCATCTGCCCCCGGCCAGGGCCAGTGCAGGGAGAAAAAGCAAAGAGAAAAGTGCAATGTCACCTCACAGGGCTGTGTTAAAGTGGCTTTATGCTCTGCCACGGAAAGATGACTTGCTTATGGCGCATCTCCCTGAACTCTTCAAAGCCTCGCAGGGAATATCTGATTGCACTTGCCATGAAGAGAGAGCTGCAATTAGTTCCGTGGGCTTTGGCCATTTTCACGCTGCCTGTCTGTCGCTGGCAGGGTCCCACAGCTCTGAGTTTTCTTTCCACATGGCTCTCCCTGGTCCATGAGAAGCAGGCACATCCACCCTGGCCCTTAGTGGAAGCAGATCATGGCAGGCCACCTCCCTCGGCCCCACCACCCAGCCTCCCTGCTGGCAGTGACAGAGCCCAGCTGTGTCCCTCAAGGTCTCCCGGGCAAGGTCTGTAGATAGGGGCAAGCAGGAGACTGAGACCAACTCACAGCGAGGCTCTGAGAGGACATTCCCCCTCCCCAAGTCCGTGTGACTCCAACAGCTGGAGCGTCTCATAGTTACTTACAGTATATACTCGAGTATAAGCCGCGTCCCCCCCCCCCCCCCCGCACAAAATTTGTGCCGAGTTCGGGTTTTTCAGCACAAAAACTCGGCTTATACTCGAGTATATGTGGTATATCCCAGTTGGAGGTAAAGGGTCCAGGCGGCAGAAACCAATTTTCCTACTAACTCTCCTAACTTTGGCACGTGTTTGGCAACTTGGGGTGAACACTGAAATCACCTGGACTGTGTTAGAAAATAGTGATGTCTGGGCTCCAGCACCTAGATTCTCGTTTACTTGGTCTGGGGTGCAGCCTGGGCCTGAGGTTATGAAAGTTGATCATACGCATTGGGTCATTCTTGTCACATTGGACTAACACAGTGAGAGACCAGTCTGGAAAACCACTCAGCGTACCTGACATTGCTTCAAGAATCTAATTCTCTGCAAGCCTGGCTGCTGAAACCACTTGCCATAACCTGAAACCAATTAGATCTGCTGGCTACTGAACGGACTTGCTGTTTTACTCACCATCCCCACTCAGTAATCAGAGTTTGCCAGCTCCCCAAAACTTTACTAGTGCCAATTAACTTCCTCAAAGAATGACAGGTAACATTTCTCCTTTTTAAACCTCCCTTTCAACCTGCTCTTTGTTCACCAGGCATACTGAAGGCCACATGGTTTGTGTGCATACCCCAAATTGCGATTCTTTCTTCCTAAATAAAACGTTAAAAATAGAGACTCAGCTCTACTTATTTCATTTGACTTGGACAGGGTTTTAAAACACTCTCCAGGTGATTCTGATAAGCAGCCAGGTATAAGAACCAGTGTCCTCAGGCTTACCTGTGTGCGTGAAGTGTCTGGGGTGTTCTTTCCAGCAGGCCTGGCATAGGGTCAAGAGTCGTTTCTAAGAAGCCCCTGGCGGTGCTGACGCTTCTGATTTGAACACCACATTTTGAGCATCAAAGAACTAGAATATCTATGTGGCTTGGTAAAACTCTGATTTTCCTTTCTCTTAAAAAGGCTTTATTTTTAAGAGTAGTTTTAGGTTCACAGCAAAAGTAAGTGGGAAGTACAGATTTCCCATAGAACCGCTCCCCACCCCACACCCCTCCCCCATTATGGACATTCCCCACCACAGTGACGCACAATCAACTGAACCCGCATTGAAACATCACTGTCACCAAGGCCGTAGCGTCCATAGCTTTCCTTAGGGTTCCCTCCTGGCGTTGCACATTCCGTGTTTGACCAGCGCCTGACGACGGCCGCCACCCTCATGGCACCCTACCTAGCAGTTTCAGCGCCCTATGAATCTTCCTGCTGCTGCCTAGTCATCCTTCCCTTCTCCCAGCCGCTGCAGCCACTTGAAACTTTGATTTTTAACATGTTACCTGTTTATAATTTTTAAAGTCTGAAGAAGTTACTGTCTTAAACAAAGCAGGCAAGGACGCCTCTAACACAGTTTCCCCTACTGGGCATGCGCTGAGCCGGTGGCGCTTTCTCGAGGCTGCCGCCCCGGGCATCGGAGGTCGCTCAGCAGCATCCTGGGTTCTACCCCCTCCCCGACCGAAAATGTCCCCAGATGTTGCCTGATGTCCTGTGCAGCCAGAATCATTCCCACCCCCACCCCCGTCAGCAGCTATCAATCTAAAAGCAACACAAAGAACTTACAGAAGTTTCACATTTTTCATATTTAAAAATTCATTCATTTATGAATCATACCATCCAGCACCTCTTGTGTGCCAAGCAGAATTCAGTATTGGGGACCCACAGGTGAAGGAACCAAATGCTTATATAATAATATCAAGTCGTGATAATTATGTGCAAAAATAAATGAATAAAGCAGCGCAGTGGAATGGTGATGGCCTGGAGCAGGGTGAGCCAGCAGGGAAAATCCCATCAGGAGAGGCGGGCACGGCCTCCTGGAGGAGGCAACTTTCAAACAGGAAAATGGAATCAAGCGAATATGGGGTGAAGGCAGAGGGCAGATTGTTTGAATTGGAGGGAAAGCTAGTGCAGAGGCCCTGAGGTGAGCGTGCACTCTCATCCCAGGACAAAACAGCAGGCTGGGCTGAGGTGAAGGGAGTGTGCTCCCTTCCCCACCAACAGACTGAAGGGAGCAAGGCAGGCTTGGCAGGGGGCGCTGCCCTGTTCAGTCCGGACCTCAGAGTCTCCACTTCACCCCTCACTGTTATATCCATGTGATTCCATTTCTCTAGTTCATCTTTTAGTCGCCTTCATCTGTCAAATACAACGACCCATAATTTTAAAACCCCCACTAAGACTATGAATTCTTGGATTTCGTGTTTTGTTTATAACAGCTTTTGCTGTTTTTTAATGAGATATTATTTGGTTCATAAAAGTTTATGATGTATCTTTATCATGGATTGTCATTTTGATCAATATAACACACCCTCTCTTCTCTTATTTGCATTTTCCCTTTAATTCCATTTGGATTACTCCTTGGATTCGTCGTTCTGCTTTCCTTTTGTTTGCATTCTCTGAGTATCGTATTTTCCCATTTCTTTATTTTTCATATTTTCGTGTTATTGTGTATTTCTGAAAAGCGGTATATATTTGGATTTTTTTACACAAACTGGAAGTTTTCATCTGTCCCAGCAGCATTTCTTGTGTTCTTATTTGCTGTGAAACTTGCATGTCTGGCATTGTTTCCATGGTGCTACTTTGTGCTTTGTTTCTATGTTCTTTGTTGTTTCTTTTTCTTTATTTTCTTAATTGGTCAATTTTTCTTGGCTCATTTTTCTGTAATAATTTAAAAGTTATGGACTTGTAAAGTGAAACAAAACATGGAAAGCCAGAAAAATTCTACCAGTTTTGAGAATTAAATACTGTCTATATACTGAAGTAAGATGAGAAATTTAGGGCACTTTTATATTTTTCTTTGCCTTTCCCTCCACTTGAACTTTTGTCAGAATAATTATACATTTGGTGCTTACATTCCTTTCCCTTCAAGAATTATTTTTGATGTTTGCATCTGGTTTCATCACCATGTTCCAAACAATGACTTGGAAATTAACTATTCTTTACTGGCTTAATTACTCATGGTTGTTTCTTTTGTACCACTTTGTCCATTCTTGGGTTCTTGGTTTTGACTCATTTCTCAGTTGACTGATAGACCTTTGGGGATTATTGTTTTCTAGGCGGATTGTATGAGTTCTAACATGTCTAAGAATGTCTCTCTCTTGACCTATATATGAATGACATCATAACTATGTACAGAATTCTTCGTAATTGTTGTCCCTTAAAATTCAGCAGACATTGCTTCATTGTCTTCTGAAATTTAGAGTTGCATAAGTGAAGTCTGGGTCAAGCTTATTATTTCCTCTCTTTGTGGGGAACCTGTTTTTTCTTGCTTAGATACTGAAAATATTTGTCCTTTCTCTGTGAAACAGGAGATTTTTATAAAGATACAGGTATGCATGTGTCCCTTTATATTAATTTTTCCCCTTGAATCTGATGGCTCATATCTTCCTTCATATCAGAGAAGTTTTCTTCTATTATTTGATTTTAGAAATAGTAGATTATGAAAAATAATTAAATAGTTTACATAGAGATTTTAAATGAGTATCTAAGAGCTCCATTAATGGTTGGCTCATTATAGCCTCTATAAATATATGCTGAATGAATGAATGAATAAACAAATAAATGGATGAGGGTATGAGGATGCATTACTTTTTTTTCTTTTTTCTTTTTTTCCTCTCTATTGTCTCATCACATAAATGTTGTACCACCTGGGTTCTCTACCTCTTTTACGTTTCCCTCATCTTTTCAACCTCTTCTATTATCTAGTAGAAATTTTCAAGCTAGTTTTCATTTTTTTGTAGAGGTTGGAGGGTTGCACTCTTGCTCGGGCTTGTCTCAAACTCCTGAGCTCAAGCGATTCTCCCACCTTGGCCTCACAGAGTGCTAGGATTACAGGTAAGAGCTACCATGCCTGATCTTCAAGCTAGTTTTCTAATTTTATTTGGTTTTATGTTGTCTGTGGCTTATACTTTTTAAATTTTAGCTATCTTCATATGTCAACTTTTTTCTTTACTAAAAAAGGAATTTTCATCATTGAGATAGTTTTTTCTTTAAGTGCAATGAATCTTGCAGAAACTATGAAGAGAAGTATTATATTTCATCTTCTATTGTTTTATTTTCTCTTGTTTCTTGCAGTAACTCTTCTCCACAGAGGAACACATCTGTTTGGTTTCCCTGCATCAGTCCCTACAGTAGTCTAACTTTAAGGTTAAGATCCCTGCCTCCTGCTATTTCTGTCCGGTGTTGCCCTCCCACAGTGAACCAGGGCTGACCTATGAGACCAATGGAGTTTCATCATTTTGTATTATACAAATAATAGTGTATGACCTTGAATGCTAGGAGGTCACAGAAGATGTTGCAGCTTCCTTCTTGTGCCCTTGGATCTCTTACTCCCAGGGAAGCCCATTATTGTGTCATGAGGACACTCAGGCAGCCCTGCAGAGAGATGTACCTGGGGAGGAAATAGTCTCCTGCCAACGGGCAGCTCCAGCTGTTCAGCTACATGAGCAACCTGCCCAACCCCTCAAGCCATCGGATGCCTGCAGCCTCAGCCAACGCGTGGGAGAACAGCACCCTAATGAGAGTCCCTGGGCCACAACCACCCCACCACACCGCTCCCAAGTCCCTGACCCACTAAAATTGGGAGCCATCATAGTGTTTATTGTCGTTTTAAGTCACCGAGTTTTCAGATCATTTGTTAGGAAGCAATAGATGACTAGTACAATCTCCTTCTTTCAAACTCATTGGCCATTTCAATAGATGTTCTTTTTCCTCTGTTTACCAGAATTTGGATTTGACACAGGTTGTGTCAGAGCTCATGTGGGTTTTATGTTCAAATCTTGCATTCCCAGAGGGAGGAGAAGAGAAAGGTTGAACTATACTGTAGTCTTATGCCGCCTGTCCAGAGATCTACATGTTTGTGGTGTGCAGAGGTTTAGAAAGCCTGGTGATGGGTGGCTATGTGTTGGGGGGCCTAACATAGCCCCACACAAACCCTTTTCCCCTCTGCCTCCTCCTCACCTCCTAAGACAAAGTATCTGGCTAGTCCCACCTCCCAGACGTTTGCACCTAAAGACCCTAAGCTGACAGCAGCCTGTGGAATGTGCCCACTCCCCACATCCCCATACAAAAGTGGTCTCTAACTGCCACCCGGGTGTGGACACCACATTTGCACTGCCCAAGCTGATCACCCTCTCCTTTCAATAAACCTGACCTGACCATCTCCTCCGTGGCCTCGTCTCTGCCAATCTCATCCAGTTAACTCTCCAGATCACAGAGTTTAGATTTTGTTCTAGACTGAAGCATTAGGACAACATCATGAGCAACAGCCACGCAGGAAGAACAAACCTTGGGAAACAACTGGGCATCATTTGATGTGGGTGAACACGCACACTCACATAACCTACGACCTACTTCTAAAGAAACTTCGGAAATTATTCATCAGAAGACAAGAATGTTCACAGCAGCAGTGTTTATGTTTGAAAGACCACATGTTCCTCAGTCACAGTGTGGACAGACTGAAACGTGTGTGTTACGTGTCATGCCTTCCATACAGTGGTGGGAAAAAACGAAGCGCAACATCACGGAGGAATCTCACACTTCGTCGTGCAGAGCAAAAAGAAGTGGAAGATAAATGACTCCATTTATAAAATGTCAGCCAGCATGGAATATTAACAAGCTTAGGGCTACATCCCAAAGTGGGTAGTGGAATAATAAATTCGAAATTGAGGGGATGAAAATTAGCCATCGTTGTGCCCACCTGTAGTCCTAGCTACTTGGGAGACTGAGGTGGGAAGACGGCTTAAGCCTAGGAGGTCAAGGTTACAGTGAGCTATGATCACACCATGCACCCCAGCATGAGCCTGAGACCATCTCAAAAAAAAAAAAAAAATAAAAAAAAAATTTTGAGGGGATGGTAAGGGAGGAAGATGCAACTAGGGCAGGTTTCCTAGGGATAGCTCTACACCTGGCAGAGTTATTTTTATTTATTTATTTTTATTATTATTATTTTTTTTTTTTTTGCAGTTTTTAGCCAGGGCTGGGTTTGAACCAGCCACTTCTGGCATATGGGGCCAGCGCCCTACCCCTTGAGCCATGGGCACCACCCTAGCCTGAGAGGTATTTGCTTTGTTATTACTCTTTGACCTGCACACATACTTTTCAGACTCTTCAATATGTGAGAAATATTTCACAATGTAACAGTTTGAGAAAAGATCCTAACAGCTTCATGACTCAGGTCTTTACAATGAGACCTTGGCCCTCCCTCTCCCCTCTCTTTGAGTCTCGGGGCACTAGCCCCTCCCTATGCCGGAAAACACACCCTTCCCTAGGAGGATGGTCTTCCCAGGCCCCTCAGTCTCAAGAAGCCCCCACCAGACTGGCACCAGATTGGCATCTCTTGGGCCTGAGATCAGCTCCTCCCTGGACCACCTTGAACATGAAGCAATAAATTCCTCCTTGTTCATAAGCTAGTTTGAGTAGGGATTGTCTGTCGCTTGCCACTAAAAGAATTCTGAACAACACGTAAAGGATTGTTTGCTGAGCATTTCCCCAGAGGTACAGGCCCCATCCTGACATGCATGAGAAAGTGGAAAATGTTATTTACATCTGTGAGTGGCTTGGTTCAGAGCAGGAAACTTACATCCACTGACCCAGCACTCAGGGTACGCAGAAAGTGGACAGACACTGGCCTGGGACCCAAGAGAGCCTAGTTCTGCAACTAACTCCGGCCTCAGCAAGCTGCTGGCCATGAGAAAGACACTCTTACCCCCTGCACCAGTTGCTTCATCTGTTCAGTGGGAAATTTGAACCTAACGAAGTTTACATTCACGTTAACTTCACAGCCCCCTCTTGCTGTGCAATCATAGAATGTGAGGGTCCCTGAGAATATAAAGAGGCTATTGGGAAGACAGGCCACACACAGCACGTTGTCAGAGAGCAATGTGAGGGGCTCAACTCAAGGGTCAAATTCCCCAGCACAGATGGACCAACCACCGGCATTGAGGACAGTTACCCACCAAGGTCAGTTGCCCGCTGAGGTTGGGCTTGGGAGCATGTGCAGATTGAAGTGGGAGCCAGAGGTGTCCCCTGGATCCCCGTGCTCCTCCAAGATCACAGCAGGCTTTCCCTGCTTGTTTCTGGAAGGGAAGGCCTAGCTGGAACCAAGGGTAGATTAGGGGAGAAATGAAACACATTTCAGATAGGAAAGACCACAGGCAGGTGGCAGGGAGTGGGAAAATCTGTGGAACTTGAATGGAGGCATTTGTGAAGTGTGCCAGCTTTCTGGAAAGGGCTCTGTGCCCATTCCACAGAGTGAGGCCCCCTTGCCGGATATAGGAGTGTCACCAACAGGCACTCCCCGGTGGCAGAATGTCCAGTCTGTCGGCAAAGCTCAAGAATGTTCTCACATCAGGTCTACACCTTGTAGCAGCTGTGTTAGGTTTGACCCCTAGGTTTGAGCCCAAAGCAGAGAGTAGCCACTGCCCTGTGCCACTTTCCACACTGCAACCTTCTAACCAGTGGGGAGTTTGTAAGATGGTTGGTGCAAGATTGGGTGGTTTGTGGCTAGGCCAAGGGAGTGAGGTGGGGGGTATGGGCTAACTTGCCCCAAACTGATCCCTTGTGGCCGGCTTCCTACAGGGCTCCCCCTAAACTAGCCTCAGCCAGTGCCCAGGCAGCCAGTCTTGCTGGAGGGGTTGGGGCAGGGCTACCAGGCTGCAACAGCCTGACCCCCAAAAGGGGTCAGGTGCTTTCCTGATGTTGCAGCCTAAAAGCCCCACAGCCCTTGGTCCTTCTCCAAGACTCTGTCATCTGGCCCTGCTGGGTCTCTGTGTGTTGGCCTCAGAAAAGGTCCCTGTAATGCAATGTCCCTGAAGGCCCCATAGGTCTGTGTGGCCTATTCACACTTTTTGTTTCCTCAGTGTGAGAGGGGAAAAGATGTTTCCCTGTGGGAGTTGTCTGTCCTGAATTGGACTGAAACTTTTGTTACTGAAATGTCAGTGCTTGTACAGTCACCCACCTAAGCCCTCTCAGGTCTGTTATGTCCCTGAACCCCCTCCTCTCCTAGGAGGAAGACAGGTGGGGCCCAGCTTTGCCCAGCCTCACTGCAGGTCAGACCTTTCTCCATCACACAGCCAGAAGGGCCCAGAGCTGAAAATGCCCACAAGAGCAGCTGGCTGGGCTCCCGAGGAGGGGCAGGTGGAGAATGCTGCCCCCACTCTGGGAAGTCCCACCACCACCCATAGGATGGGCCACGGCCCTACTGGCCAGTCAAGTAGTCCGTCCCTGCCCACAGCTGACTGGCATCATCCCAGGGGTTGTTGAAGGATGGGAGAGAGACATTCTCCTTCCACTGGGGTTGCATGGACAGACACAGCCCATGGCCAGCCAGCCTCCTGCCTGCCCAGAAGAAAGCCAGCCAGAGACAATGGAGGACCATGAGATAAAGCCAGAGAGAGCATCATCTGAACCCCAGGAGTGAGCAGCACCGAGGCCAGAGCCCCTTCTCCACCTGGCCACGCCGTGAGCCAGCGGGGCCTGTCTCTTGTTGCTTGTCTTTACGGATGTCAACGCCTGGGCCTTTGCTCCCCACAACTGTCACCATAGCCCCTCAGCCTTGCCCACTTTGGCCTATGAGCCAGCAGCCCTGACTCAGCACCCTGAGGATCTGGTCCCTGGCTGGTGCTGGACAGCTCAGAGGCAGAGGCACCGAGCAATGGCCAGAGCACCTCCTCTCCCTGGAGGAGCCATTAGCACTGGAGCCCCCGGGCCCCACCTCAGGGTGCAGATTTCTCCAAAGAGCTGCTCTGCTCTGTAGCCCAGGCTCAAAGGCCTCAGTCTCTGCCCAAACCCTTCATTTGGTGGGATTGCCAAGCACTTTTCTTCAGCGTTGGGTCTTCTTGGTTTAAAGGTTTGGGGGTTACTTCTCGCTCAAATAAAATGTCAAACCAGAGCTAATGATGGGGCTAAGTGGGGTATTAGGAAGATGTGTCTGAATCTTCTTGTGGCATGGAGGAAGCCAGGGGCCAGCAGGTCCTGCGTGAGCTGGAAGGGCCCAGTGTAATTCAGAGCTAGCAGAGAGGGGGAACCCATTCATTCAGCCACCACATAGGTGCTTAGCAGGTGCAGGCCTCATGTTGGGCTCAAGACGAGGAGAATCCACAGGAGAGGTCCTTGCCAGGGCAGGGTGGGGTGGGCACTGAGGCCCAGGGTGCCCCTGGCTGTGGAAGGATCCACCAGGAGAGAGAAACCACATGGTTCCCCAGCCCTCAACCCCGCCGTGTGCTGTGGCAGGGAGGGGCAGAGACTGGAGAAACCAGTCAGCCACTCTGTGAGTCAGGCCTTTGGCAGGCGGCCCCCAGCCCCAGGGCTTCTCTGACTCAGCTTGGTGACTGACAGACCAGGGACCCACAGACAGGAGGCAGTGAAAGTGCCAGGAAAGGGAGGCACTGGCGGCAGACAGGGCTTCAGCCGCCCCAGAGATCCTGTATCAGGTTCCCTCCGCGGCCCTGCCCTGGGGCACCTCCACATCGGTCCCTCTGGCCAGCCTCTGCTCTCTCCTCCTCACATCCCCTTCAGCCTGACAGCCTGAGCCCACGCATGGAACTTGAGGGGGACAGAGAGGGACTCTTTCCAGTCACGGGCAAGTGAATAGCCCCGCCACTTCCTCCAGGGCAGACATCATCCTGCCCTTCAAAGGACAAGGCCCTCCAGGGAGGGTGGGGTTGATGCTGAGGGCTGAGGAAAGATCACTTCCTGGCCTTCCACCCATCCACACCCTGTCACAGCCCCACCCCATGACCAGTTCTCTCCAAGTGCCGCTTTCTGCTGCCCTGGGACCAACCCTGACCCCCAGGTCGTTTTCTTAAGCAGGAGTGCCTCATCGGCTTCCCCCACCTGGTATTACTGCTGTCAATTGGGCCCCTCAGGATACACCTTACACTCATTTCTCCAGTTTGAGCCCACACATGCCCTGACTCTTCCCTGCTCACATCACTCCTCCCAGCCTCCCAGGCGAAACTCCAGGCCTGCCACTGTGAAGGAGCCCCCCAGTATCACCCCCTGCCCCAGGGCCACCTGCAGCCCAGAGCAGCAGCTGGATGAAGCTGTCCTTCCTCCAGCTATCTCAGAGCCCTAGGAGGAGCCCCATTTTCCCATTCAGCCCTCCCTCTCCCAGCCCTTCAGGCAGGAAAGGAGGAGGCCACGCCTGACAGCTTACATCCCAACCTGGAGGTTCTACACCAGCACCTCAGGCCTACCAGGCAGCCACGCCACCCCTAGCCTCTGCTGTTTTCGCACTGAGCCAGGAGCAGTCCAGGCCTTCCTGCAAGCTTCAGGCTGGACCCCTCAACTGTTCCTCTTCGTTCTAGGAGAATGCCCCGAGAGACAACCTGTGATGGAAGAATCTGACTTGCTGCCCGTGGGACCTTACTTAGCACTTGGAGCCTCAGTTTCCTCATCTGTAAGAAGGAATAATTGGGCCTGGGGCACAGTAAAATGATGTATAAAATTCTCTGTTATTATTTTACTATTTCTGACCTAAATACAGAATGCTGATTCTAACTTCTATAGATCTCTGGATTTCTTTTAAAAGCTATGGAAGCTATGAACTCTCACCTCCAAGAAGGCACAAAAACAAAAATTATAAATAAACTACTGGGGCTGTAAAGGCCTCCTAAAGCCATCCATGAATCTGAGGTTAAAATCTCTGTTCTGCGAGTGCAGCCTGGGGTCAGGCCACAGACGGTTCAGCCCAAGGCCAGCATTCATGTTCACCCTGTGCCTGCAACAAAACCATGTTTCTGCTCTCCTGTTTGCCCATCCAGGACTGGTGCTCTCAGTTTGCGCAGCTTTGATGTTTAACCAGGGCCTGGAGATGAAAGCAGCTCTCCTGCAGAGCCCGGGGGTGGGGGAGCCTGTGGGGTGTGCCACCCCCCTTACCACTCCCTGAGGGTTGGGGTCTTCCCCAGGCCTGCCACCCAACAACCTCGCACACAAGTGCCGCTAGGCAGCATGTGACTAGACCAGTGCCACGCACCTCCCCTCCCCTCGTCTCTTGCCCGGGGTAAATTCCATCTTTTCTTTACTTTTAAACTTCACGATCTGTGTAAAATACAACAGACTAATGGAAAAATACATAAAAAGATAAATGTATAGTATAAAAAACATTTGTAAAGCAAGCAGTAGAGAAGAGAGCGCTACCGCCCTGCAGCCCCGCCTTGCTCTTCATCACACCTCACACACCTCAGCTTGTGTCCCTAACCACATAGCTATGCACAGTAGGTCCTCGCTCAGTGTCCTTGATAGGTGCTGGGCAACTGCAAGTTCAAGTAGAGCAACATGTAACGAAATTCTAGGCTAACTGACATAAACAACAGGTAAGTTCCTACAGCACATTTCTACTCACAAAAATACTAGCAAACATCTAAATAAACACCAAAACCGCTTTTAATATAACACATTGAAATTAATGTGAGTTATATATAATATTAAAGAAATATTAATATAAACAAGAAAGATCATTTTTTACCCACTTAACTCCAGCCAGATCGTTTCCCAGCAGCTCAGGGAGCCCAGGTAGGAACCTGCCATGCACAGGCTGCCTGCTCTTCAGAGGGCGCTCACGCACACTCACTCACTCACGCTGTAACCTTGTAGACATGCCCATTCATTAACGGGCTCATCTTTGGGATATAGGGAGAAACCATAGTACCCAGAAAAAACCCACACAGACACCAGGAAAATTGCGCAGACTCCACATAGACAGTGGCCCTGGCCAGGAATCAATTTTCTTCTCATCAATGTTGTAACAATATAACATTGAATGAAATGATGTTATTCGAGGACCTGCCTTATACATACATAAGGCATGCTATACATTTATACCACACAGAACATTGAAAGGATTATACACCACAACCAAGTGTAATTTATTCAAGGACAGTTTAACATAAAAAAATCAATGTATAAATTTTTTTTTTTTTTTTTTTTTTTTTGAGACAGAGCCTCAAGCTGTCACCCTGGGTAGGGAGTGCCATGGCATTACAGCTTATAGTAATCTCCAATTTCTGGGCTTAAGAGATTTTCTTGCCTCTGCCTCCCAAGTACGTGGGATTACAGGCACCCGCCACAGCACCTGTCTATTTTTTGGTTGCAGCCATCATTTTTGTTTGGTGGGCCTACACTGGATTTGAACCCGCCAGCTCAGGTGTATGTGGCTGACACCTTAGCCGCTTCAGCCATAGGCGCCAAGCCTTCACTGTTTATTAATTTTGTTCTACTGTGCTGAAACCATAGGCTGATTTGATGCTCTGGACCTTTACTTTGACAGCATGATGAATGACAGGGAGGCATAAGAAGAAAGGCTGAGGCAGTACATTGCTCTGACCAGTGTGTGTTTTCAAGTAATTTTTTGTTAAGAAGTGTTTAATGCATTTTCTTGGCTCTCATGTTTTTTTGAGAACTTTTTATGCTGTAACTATCTAAGCCAATTACCACCTTATTTAAATGAAGCATCCTTAAAGAGATCAGTTTACTGTCTCCCAGATAAATTCCATGGAGCAATTATTACTTTAGAGGTTTCATAGAAACTACTTAGTTTGTCAGCCTTTAGGACTAATAATCTTATTCTAAGATGCAGCATCTAATTTATCTTGTGTAGCCTGCAGGTTGCAGGTTGAGTAAAAATCTGTTAGAGCAGCAGTTCTCAACCTGTGGGTTGCGGTCTCCTAAGACCATTGGAAAACATATTTTGAAAAACACATTTTTGCACACATGAAGTAGCAACAAAAATAATTTTATGGTTAGAGGTCACCACAACATGAGGAACTCTATGAAAGAGCATGGCGTTAGGAAGATTACTGTGTTAGAGGAATGAAAATGGCATAAATAAGATCATGTTTGAATTATCATTATGAATATCTTTGCTGTGTAACACATTTGTATTAGGCTTTGATTTCTTTTTTTTTTTTTTTTTGCAGTTTTGGCCGGGGCTGGGTTTGAATCCACCACCTCCGGCATATGGGACTGGCACCCTACTCCTTTGAGCCACAGGTGTTGCCCTGAGCCTTTGAATTCTTGAAAAACAATGTTTATAAAAACACTGCCTCTTCCTATATTTCTGTATTGAGACTCTTCTGAGGCAGTAGCTTTTTCTTTTCTCTTTTATTATTATTTGTTGTTGTTGTTGAGACAGAGTCTCACCCTATCCCCTGAGCAGAATGCAATGGTGTCATAGCTCACTGCAACCTCAGTCTTGGGCTGTGGGCATCCTCCTGCCTCAGACTCTAGAAGCTGCTGCGATTACAGGCACTTGCCACAGTGCCCAGCTGGGTTTTTCATTTTTTTATGAGTTGGGGTCTCACTCTTGCTGAGACAAGTCTCAAACTCCTGAGCTCAAGCATTTCTTCTGCTTCAGCCTCCCACAGTGCTAGGATTACAGGTGTGAGCCAACATGCCTAGCAAGTAGCTCTTTCTTTTGAGAGGATAGTGAAAATAGTCTTTATATTTCACGAAGAGTCTCTTCAATCCTGTGATCTCTTTCGTTTGGTTGAAGGCCTGCCATTGGAAGGAAGGTGTCATTGGTCATGATCAATAACCATCTTCAGTTAAAGGTTTCCAGGTATCAATGGATCCATAGTGAGCCTTCACTCAGCACCTATTTTCAATATTTCAGATAATGTTTAAAAAAATCACTGGAGGGATAATCTGGAAGGTGTGACATTCAACTAAGAAGTCTACAAATCCAGGAAGGAAAAATCCGTGTGCCTGCCACACAAACTATCCCATTTGATGGCCATGAGTTCTTCACATTTGACGGATGGGTAGCTGGTGTGGTGACAGTAGGTGGGGAGTGAGCAACATTCTCTCATGCTGCAGGGGGGAGTTTGTTCTGCACACGTGTGAAGCTTTTTTTTTTTTTTTTTTTTTTTTGCAGTTTCTGGCCAGGGCTAGGTTTGAACCTGCCACCTCCATTATATGGGCTGGCACCCTACTCCTTTGAGCCATAGGCGCCACCCCACGTGTGAAGCTCTTTTACCAGCCAGCCAAAGTCTTCTGGGAGGAGCCAGGTTTCTGAGAACGAATTGCCTCAGCTTGCTGGAATCAGTTTTGTCAGCAGGGAGCTCTCCAAGGTTCTGACCTCTTCCACCTACACTTATTGACCGTGTTGTACTGACCTCCTGTCGCTGTCTCCCTGCCCTGCTTGCCCTGACACTTGCTGTTCTGTCAGAAAGAAGCCAGCCCCACTTGCCTGAGCTACACTCTGTCCTTACTGACCTGGTCCGACCTAGACCCCATGTGGACTTCCTAAGCTCTAAGCCTTCCCTGTCAGGGCTGTGACACTGCTGTGACAATTGCCTCAGCTGCACCCTAGATCAATGGCTCCCAAACCATCAGGATTACTGATGGAGCTTGATAAAGTTACAGGAATCAGAATCTCTCAGTGTAGGGTCTAGGAATTTTGGGCTGACTGTCCTAGATTACTTTCTTGCTTTTCTTATCATGTTTCCTGAGAGATGTGGGTCTAATTCCTTTTGTTCTTTTCCAATGAATGGAAAGTAAATTGCAAGTACATTGTAAACAAATTTATGTTTACAATGGGTTGAGGTGGGTGGATTGCTTGAGCTCAGGAGTTGGAGACCAGCCTGAGCAAGAGCGAGACCCTGTCTCTACTGAAAATAGAAAAACTAGCTCAGTGTGGTGCCTATAATATGAGTTAATTGGAGGCTAAGGCAGGAGGATTGCTGGAGCTCAGGAGTTTGAGGTTGCCGTGAGCTATGATGATGCCAGGGCACTCTACCCAGGGTGACAGATACATGTGGTATCTAAAGTAGTTAAACTCACAGATAGTAGAATGGTGCTTGCCAAGACTGAGGAAAGAAGGAAAAGGGAGAAGTTGGTCACTGGGTACAGAGTATCAGTTTTGCAAAAGATGAAGAAACTGGGGCCTAGAGGCTGAGCATCCTGTCTGAGGCTCTAAGACAGTGATAAGTGGTGGGATGTACCGGAGCTCTCCTGTACAATGTGAATGCAGCCAACCCTGTTAAACTGTGCACTTAAAATGCACCCAAATGTACAACTTGACTTCAGAAATAACATTTTCTCTCATGTAATAATAATAATTCATGCCCTTACATAAAACAATTTGGAAGTGTGTGTGTGTTGAGTGTAAAGAAGCAAATAAAATAAGCCATTTCAAAAATAATACTAAGTTCAATTTAAGTTCCTTTTATGTGTAAAACACCATTTTAAGTGCTTTGAAATCATAATCTTCTTTTATGTTTATAATAAGCCTGAGAATTAGTATCATGATCCTGGGTTTACAGATGAAGAAACTGGGGCTTAGAGGCTGAGCATCCTGTCTGAGGCTCTAAGACAGTGATAAGTGGTGGGATGGGGATTTAAACCTAGAAATTTTAGAGTTTGGCTCCAAAAACCATATTATAACTCTGAAGCTGGATTTTTCACTAAATATTATGTCGAAAGCATTTGCCCACATCCTAAAATATTTCTATTAAATGTGACTATCTGATGGCTGCATGCTATTCTACTATAACAGCGGTTCTCAACCTGTGGGTGGAGAACCCTGTATTAAAGGGTTGCAGCATTAGGAAGGTTGAGAACCACTGTACTATAAGAATATACTTGTGAGCTGTGTGATGCCACGGCATTCTACCAAAGGCAACTAAGTGAGACTCTCTTAAAACAAACAAACAAACAAACCATAGTTTATTTAATTGCTACTATTTTGCTGGTCTTTTAAGTTGTTTCCTTTGTTGTTTATATTACATGTTCTTATGTTTTAAACTCCATTTCCAATTATTTGCTAAGCATAAATTCCTGGAAGTATACTAATTGGAACAAAGACTATTAATGTTGGCTGGGTGCAATGGTTCTGCCTATAATCCCAGCACTCTGGGAGGCTGAGGCAGGAGGATTGCTTGAACTCAGGAATTTGAGGTTGCTGTGAGCTATGACACCACAGCACTGTACCCAAGCAGATTGAGACTGTCTTAAACAAACAAACAAACCCTCCCCAAAGAAACAAAAAGACAAAACTCCAAAACCACCTTGAGATTATCACCTAACACCAGTGAGAACAGCTCACAGCTAAGTTCCAAAGCTACAGATGCTGGCTCAGATGTGGAGAGAAGGGAACACTTTTATCCTGCTGGTGAGTTCGTAAAAAATGAGAACAGCCTTATTTGGAAAGACGTTTGGTCTTCACCCATCACATGCCCAGAGGCCATGCCAGGGACTCTTCTCCCCGCAGGGGAATGGCCAGCGGGGTGGCAAAGTGGGCAGAGTCGTTGTTTAAAAGAATGAAAAGTCAGAGCCCGCCTTTGATTAGTAGAGCAAAACACTTTCAGTAAGTCTCTGGCAGCTGGGCCAGGTGGCTCATGTGTGTAATCCTAGCACTTCGGGAAGCTGAGGCAGGTGGACCGACTGAGCTGAGGAGTTCAAGACCAGCCTGACCAACAGCAAGACCCTGTCTCTAAAAAAAAAAAAAAATCACTGAGCATTGTGGTAGGCTCTTATATTCCCAGCTACTTGGAAAGCTGAGGCAAGAGGATCACCTGAGCCCAACAGTTTGAAGTTGCTGTGACCTATGATGCCACAACACTCTACCAAGGGCAGGCAACAAAGTGAGACTCTGTCTCAAAAAAGAAAAAAATTAAGTTCTTGGGATATTTGTTTGTGTAATAAATATTTATTGGACCACAAATCCTGATCTGAAATTATTGAGACCAGGTGCATTTCAGATTTCGGATTTTTGCAGATTTTAGAATGGTAATATAGCACAGAGTATATAAAATGGGGGCCAAGGCAACACCATGTGATAGAACTTAATATTTCTGTAGAAGAGCATATTTACAGTTACACTATGTTGTGAGGTAAATAAAAACTATAAACAGGCTTCTAACAGTTCAGGTCAGGTTTTGCTTTCAAACAATTTCAGGTCAGATCAGGTGTTGCTGCCAACTGTGCTGTGAAAACTGTCCTGTTTCAGAGCTTTTGGGGGTTTTGGAATTGTGAGTAAGAGGTTGTAAAACTGTGAACATGTTTCTTTGAAAGAAATTTCATATGGTTTTGTTGAACAAAAGAGTCTTATCAGAGAATATTATATTAAAATCTAAAGACAAATGAATTTAAATGTATTTTTTATTGAAAATATGAACCTTGGTCAGGTGTGGGGACTCATGCCTGCAATCTCAGCAATCTGGAAGGCTGAGGCAGGAGGATCCCTTAAGCTCTGGAGTTTGAGAACAGCTTGAGCAAGAGTGAGACCCCCATCTCTATTACAAATAGAAAAACTAGCTGGGTGTGGTGGCAGATGCCTGTAGTCTCATCTATTAGGGAGGCTGAGGCAGGAGGATCACTTGAGCCCAGGAGTTTGAGGTTGCTGTGAGCTATGACATTACCAAAGCACTCTACCCAGGGTGACAGAGTAAGACTCTGTCCCCCCCCCCCACGCCAAAAGAACCTTGATAGGACATTATTATTATTATTTATTATTATTTTTTTTTTTAGAGACAGAGTTTTACTTTATCACCCTCGGCAGAGTGCCGTGGCATCACAGCTCACAGTAACCTCCAACTCCTGGGTTTAGGCGATTCTCTTGCCTCAGCCTCCCAAGTAGCTGGGACTACAGGCGCCCGCCACAACGCCTGGCTATTTTTTTGTTGCAGTTTGGTGGGGGCTGGATATGAACCCACCACCCTTGGTATATGGGGCCGGCGCCCTACTCACTGAGCTACAGGCACCGCCCAGGACATTATTATTTTTAACCCAAGGAACAATAGGTTTATTAGATAGAATAAAGGGTTTCTAATTCTGAAGCAGTTGTTTCTTGCAATCTTTAATATGGGGGGGGAAATAGTAGAGGGCAGGGCAAGGGGCAACAATAGGAGAACAGAAGGAAGCAGCTAAAATCAGCACACGTGGGAACAGCCCAAGTGTTTCAGTGTCTGCTAATTAATTAAATTTGTGCTCTACCTGCAAACACTGCAGAATTGTTTCTCTTTCCTGTTATTTAACAGCGGGCATTCCTTACTTAATCTATGCAAAATGCATTTCTTTACAGCCAAAAACATTCAAACAAACAAACAAAAAGATACAGAAAGAACTGTCCTCTATAAAATGTAAAGGACAATATTCTCCCAATAAAATTTAAGTCTCATTGCCTCTGCCCCCATGGCATCCAGAGTTTTAGCAGTGGGTGAAACCCTCCTTAAAACTGTTAAGAGAAATGTATGAATTAAATACTTCTACATGCATGAGCACATGGCAGACATACACATGCAGAGACACACACACACACACACGTCTACTCATTGTTCAGGACATCATCAAGTTCACTTCTGCAGAACTTCACATAAAATATCTTTGAGCTCAATAGCCAGGCGTTGTGGCAGGTGCCTGTAGTTTCAGCTACTCGGGAGGCTGAGGCAAGAGAATGACTTGAGCCCAAGAGTTTGAGGTTGCTGTGAGCTATAATGCCACGGTACTCTACCGAGGGTGACAAAGTGAGACTCTGCCTAAAAAAAAAACCAAAGCACTTTTTTGAGTTCATGTGTGTTTAGAAAATAGCTTTAATTTTTCATAGACATATAAGTATAGTTTGCCTCTAAGAACCTACTTTCATAATATAGGAGAAAGTAGTGAGATTGGATACCTGAGAAGTGTGAGGTCTAGGAGAACAGGTCTTCTCAAGGAGACCACAAGGATACACCTGCAGGGTCCTCTCCATGGTGACTCAGCTCTTGGGAATTTGTAAACTTAACTTCCTGGAACTTGGACATTTCCACGTTCTGTGAAATCCTGTATTTCTCCGGCTTGATTCAAACTGGCCAATGAAAAGGGTGGTACCTGTAGGGTGAAACTTTTTGACTATCGATAAAAAGGGAAAGACCAAGCCAGTCGGGGAGCGCGGCCATTTGGAATTCTTCTATGCCGTAAGCTCCTGGCTGGTGAACAAAGCCCTTCCTCTTATAAATGTGGTGTTTGAGGCTCCATTGAGCCTCATCTTCCTGCAACAGTAGCAACTTCTGTGTTGGTTAAATTTATCTTTCTTTAAAATAAACCTCTGTGACACAGGTAAAATAGAACACAAGAATAGAGACATTGATAATGGTTTTTAATTCCCAAAGAGAGGAAATTACCTAACTGATCAAATGTAGATGACTGGTTGGTTAACTATTGTTAAGTATTTGCAATGTTATATTATGTAGATACAAGAAAGAGTGAAGATCAGTATGAGCCCCAATGGAATATTTTCTAGCTGTATTAAAATGAAAAAAGAAAAAAAACCCAAGTGCAAAAGGGAATATATGAAATCCTAATCAAACTAACACTACTTCAGTGCTTTAGATATTGAAAGAAACCTTGTTTGTTTTTATTTAAATTAGCAGAGATGCTAACTACATACGCTCTTTAATCTTAAAGACCAGCAAGCATACAAAGCCTGAAATGTGGCCTTGATAAACCTTTGCCAGCCTCCTACTCTGTGACACTACGATCAGAAACTCTGCACAATGCACTTGAGACACCCTATTAAATCAAGTAGTTACCACAAAGCAAAGCTCTCTCCCATCACTGCCTTGTTAAGAAAGTGCTCCTCAAATAAACTGTTTCCCCCACATCCCATTTTGAACAAGTAATTTACATAAAAGAGGCAAGTCATATCTGGTACCTTGTCTTACAAGAAAACGATGCCTTGTGTGGACATGAGTGGTAACATCATTTAAGGGAAAGAGACTCAAGGGGAACTTACACTGTCATTTTTTATTTATTTGTTTATTTGAGACAGAGTCTCAAGCTGTCGCCCTACATAGAGTGCCGTGGCATCATATAGCTCATAGAAACCTCCAACTCTTGGGCTTAAGCAATTCTCTTACCTCAGCCTCCCAAGTAGTTAGGACTACAGGTGCCTACCACAACTCCTGGCTATTTTTTGGTTGCAGTTGTCATTGTTTGGTAGGCCTGGGCTGGGTTTGAACCCGCCAGCTCCGGTGTATGTGACTGGCACTCTAGCTGCTGAGCTATGGGTACGGAACTGGTACTGTCATCTTTTGTGACCAAATAATGGTGTCCTTTCTCAGTCATTAAAATGTTAAATTTTCGGGTAGTGCTGTGGCTCAGTGAGTAGGGCACTGCCCCCAAATACCGAGGGTGGCGGGATGGAACCCGGCCTAGGTCAAACTGCAACAACAACAACAACAACAACAACAAAAGTTAAATTTTCCATTAGCTAAGTCACTGGATTAGTGATTCTTGATAGTCTTACACTTTATAAAAGTGCTTAATCTATATTATATTAAATATTTTGTTACATTAAATTTTTTTATGTTTTTAAATTTAAAATATTGTTTAAGGCTGAGCATAGTGATTCACACCTGTGATCCTAGTACTCTGGGAGGCCAAGGCAAGTGGACTGCTGGAGGTCAGGAGTTCAAGACCAGCCTGGGCAAGAGCATAAACCTGTCTTTACTAAAAATAGAAAAACTTGCCAGGCATGGTGGCTCATGTCTGTAATCCTAGCACTCTAGGAGGCCAACGCAGGTGGATTGCCTAAGCTCTTAAATTTGAGACCAGCTGGAGCCAGATGTTATGGTGGGCTACTTGGGAGGCTGAAGTAGAAGGATCCCTTGAGCCCAGGAGTTCAAAGTTGCTATGAGCTTGGCTAAGGTCATGGGACTCTATCCAGGGCCTCAGAGTGAGACTGTGTCTCAAAAAAATAAACAAACAAGAGTGGCACCAGCCCCATATACTGGTGGCGGGTTCAAACATGGCCCCTACGAAGCTGCAACAAAAAAATAGCCAGGTGTTATGGCGGGTGCCTGTAGTCCCAGCTACTTGGGAGGCTGAGGCAAGAGAAGCAGCTGAGCCCAAGAGCTGGAGGTTGCTGTGAGCTGTGACACCATAGCACTCTACCGAGGGTGACAAAGTGAGATTCTGTCTCTAAAAAAAAATAAATAAATAAATAAATAAATAAACCAAAGAAACTTCAGCATGCCTCACTCAAAATATGTCTAGTTTTGATGAAATTATCAGTTAAATGCAAGGTGAAGAAGGATATCAATCCTAATAGCTAGTGTGAACATCTATTTATTTTACACCAGGAAATACTGTAGATTGAGGTCTGTTGGCTCCTTATAAACAGTGTCCTTAATTACCTGAAGGCTTTACATTCTTCTGCCCTGTGACTGGTCTTTGAATTTCCTGTAATGATTAGCTTGAGTGGAAAAACAGGAAAAGGCAGCAGTGTCACCTTTGGAAGCCACTTGGGAGAGCCTGGAGTTCCAATCAGCTGGGCAGCTCATTAGACATTTAATCCCTTCTCTGCTGGTATTTCCTGTAACCTGAGTTTGGAGACAGCTTCGTATAAGAGAAAGGCTTCCCAACTTCCTCCCTACCTTCCATCTGAAAGCCTGGTGCCCTCTCCATATCCCTGGTATCCTTAACAGAACCAGCCTCACTGAACTAGCAATTTTAACATGTGTTTAGAGACTGTTCTAAAAGGATCTCCTCCTATAAATGCGGTATTCTGGGAGGCTCCTTGGGGCAAAACAGGTAAATTAGGAAAGAAGGAAGCCATGGTGTGCTAAGTAGTCAATCGCCACCTTCTGGGAATCTACTGCTTTTTAAGCCTGATTAAGAAAAAGGAATTAGAAGGGAAACTTCAGTCTCATCTGCAGAAGTATCCACTCTTGCTCAGATGACCAACCAGGGCTTTGCTTGAGTCCCCAAATCACCCAATGTGTCTTTTTTTTGTTTTCTCTTGAGACAGAGTCTCACTGTCATCCTGGATAGAGTGCCATGGTGTCATCACAGCTCACAGCAACCTCAAACTCTTGGGCTCAAGCGATCCTCCTGCCTCAGCCTCCCCAGTAGCTGGGACTACAGGCGCCCACTACCACCCTGGGCTAGTTTTTCTATTTTTACTAGAGATCTCTCCTGCTCAGGTTGGTCTGCAACTCCTGAGCTCAATGCAGCTTAGTGTACTCTCAACATTGTACAGTAGAGTCTTGAAGGTGACCTAGGACAGCATTAAGGCACTGCTGTACCTGTGAGGCTGGTCTGTGGGTGAGAGGGTCCTGTTTCTCCTTCTGCAGTTGGCAGCTGGCTCTGATGGGCAGAGGGGCAGGATGTTCCCTGCCCCCATGTGAGCAGTCACTGTATCAAAGTGGGCTGCCCGGAGATGGGGGCCGGCCTTGTCCTCCTTCCGCAGGAGAGCCACATTATGAGCTCTCTACCTAACAGCTGAGATACACATAGAGTGCCAAAAATTTGCACACATTTTAGAAAGGAAGAAACTACATATAAATTGTAATACTCAGGCAGCGCGGTGGCTCATGCCTGTGTTCCCAGTACTCTGGGAGACTGAAGCGAGAGGATCCTTTGAGCTCAGGAGTTTGAGACCAGGTTTTAAGTTTCATTCAGCACCTGCTGTCTCCAAACCACATACAACCCAGGCGACACCTCCGCCCCACACCACATACAACCCGGGTGACACCTCTGCACGCCCGCACGCACCCGGGGCGACGCCTCCTCACGCCCGCACGCACCCGGGGCGACGCCTCCGCACGCCCGCACGCACCCGGGGCGACGCCTCCTCACGCCCGCACGCACCCGGGGCGACGCCTCCGCACGCCCGCACGCACCCGGGGCGACGCCTCCGCACGCCCGCACGCACCGGGGCGAGAAGGAGCCCCGGTCCTTAGACGAGGTCCACAGCTCCAAGTTGTCCACAAACTCCCCCGAGGTCTTAGGCGGAGGTTTTCCGCGTCGCCACAGAACCCATGGGCAAGGACCCAGGCACAACACAGAATCCATCACAGAGAACTCGGCCGAGCAGCAGCTGGAAGTCTACAGAGGACAAACACCCCTGATGGTACCTCAGGCTGTGCGCCCGGAATGTCAAGGGCGGGAAGGGGAATCATCCGGAACAGCGGGCTAGTCCCGTGTCCCTCGGAGCCACCAAGGAGACCTGAATTCAAATCAGGTCCCCAGTTCCACTCAGCCTCGCGATTCCCACCGCATGGGCACCCTAGAGCCAACAGCACCAGCAGGAAGGTCGGAAACCCCACCGTGGGCGGAATGGGGCCCGGACTCACGGCCAACGCCCTCCCTCAGTCTCACCTTCTCCTCAGCGCCGGCGCGGGCAGCGGCGTCTACCGGGCGCAGTCGCTCGGAAGCAGCCACCGGCCGCTCTGAGGCCCCGAGCGCGAGCGCCTGTGCCTCAGAAACAATGGGTGGCCTTTACCCGAAGTTCTCCAGACTACGTCAGAAAAACACGAGCAAATGGTTTTTAAGAAGAAAGAAAGGGAAATTGATTACTTTGCCGGCAAAGGAGGAAAAATGGCGGGAAGATGTGCATCTGAAAACACCAGTATTTCCTCCTAGCTGGGAATATGAGTGCAGCAGAGTTGGCCTTAACATTTCGGGTTTTTTTGTTCCTTGCTATACGTCTTTAGTTTTTTTTAATAATTGATTTTCCACCGAAGAAACAAGTCATTTTAGACATGCTTTCTGTATGTTTTATCTATATGCTTTTACTGTGCCTACTAGTGGGGTTCTTCCTTTTTTGTTTTCTTTGGACAGGGTCTCACTCTGTATCCTGGGTAGAGTGCCCTGGCATCATTACAGCTCATAGCAACCTCAAAACTCCTGGGCACAAGCAATCCTCCTGCCTCAGCCTCCAGAGTAGCTGGGACTACAGGAGCCCACCACCAGGCCTGGCTAGATGGAGTCTCACTCTTGGTCAGGCTGGTCTCTAACTCCTGAGCTCAAGCATTCCTCCTGCCTTGGCCTCCCAAAGTGCTGGATTATAGGTATGAGCCACCTCACTGGCCAAATTCAGGCTTTTCAAGGGGCGGCGGTGTGTCCTGGGGCACATGGAGGGCAAGTCTGCTCTGGGGCCTGAGTCTTAGTTTCTTTGCCTTTCAAAAAATCATCCATTTCTGGCCAAGTAGTTATTTCAGGCAGAGACTTATTAAAAAAAACCTACAGAAGACCTTGACATGTGTTTATGGAACCGGTTACAGGGGTTATGTAAAGTTGGTCAAACTAACCCCATCTTGGAAAGCCATTCTCCAAGACTGGGTGTCTCAGGTGGACATAATTCAGGTGCTTCAGGCTGTCCCTGCACTGGCCCAATTACAGATCCGCCCAGGAGAAATATGCTGACACTCTGAAAAGAAGAGCCTTCAGGAGAGTCCCATAATGAAACCACATTTCTGATGTCTCGATGAGAACACTTTGGTGGTCCTTGATGAAAACCAGTTCTCTCCCATCCCACCTCCCTCCCTAAGTCCCTAAACAACATCCTTTAGATCAGGCGTCCTCAAACTTCGGCCCGCGGGCCACAGGAAGCAGTGTGAATTGTATTTGTTCCTGTTTTGTTTTTTACTTCAAAATAAGATATGTGCAGTGTGCATAGGAATTTGTTCTTTTTTTTTTTTTAAAAAACTATAGTCTGGCCCTCCAACGGTCTGAGGGACAGTGAATTGGCCCCCTGTTTAAAACGTTTGAGGACGTCTGCTTTAGATCTTAGCCCACTTGCAGCTAGGTGTCAAAACACACAATGCCACCTTGGTCATACTTTGGTCCTGAGTGTTCTGACTGCTCCTTTCTTCAGTTTTTACCTGTCAGGTAAGGGCCTGAAACCAGCCTGCATGGAAGCTGTCTCCCTCAGACCCCCCTTTGTGTGTGGCTTCCCCTCCTTCTGAGATGCTGCTCCTGTTCAGTGTAGTCCAAAATGTGTCTTCAGATGGGTGTGGGAACACTGAAGCAAAGCATGGCACCTTAGAAATGAGAACAGCAGAAGCCAAGAGGACCACCCTCACCACTGCCCTGCCTTCCTTCCCTGGAGCAGGCCTACAGCTGGGGAAGGTTACTCTCTGCCCTTCAGTCCTCTCCCCTGCAGACACTCAGTTGGCAGGTGTCTTGCCCTGTACCCAGGGGGAAGGAATGTCACACGGAGCTGTGGAGAGGAATCTGAACAAACAGACCTTGCTGAATTCTCCCCAGCTTATCACCATTACATTACCCCTTTGTCCTTTGATTAGTGCATGACTGTCCATAAAAATGTGCCAATCTCCATTTCTCTGGGCCTTCATTTTTTAAAGGCTCCTGTCACATAAAACCTACACGAAATAAATTTGTCTGCTTTCCTCTTGTTAATCTTTGGCCATTAGAGTCTGGGCCACAACCCCCTCTCATTGGAGGAGGGAAAGATACCACCTTCTCTCCACTGCCCCCCAACCCTGCCTCTTCAGAGGGAGGCAGGATCCAGCAGAGTTAGTCTCATACTCAGTTAAAGTAAGTTTCTTCAGAGCAAGTCACTTAGAAGGTGGGGCACTCCCTCCCTTCTCAAACAGGTCGCAGAACTTCAGGCTTCCCAGTTGTCCTCTTTGATTTTTCCAGGGGCCTGGAGGAGAGTAAAGTTGCAGCAGCTGAGAGCTCAGCACTTAGAACTGCAAATCAGCAGCCTTTGTCCTTTGCCCAGTAAGCAGGCAAGGCTGTGACCTTCACTTTACACTCAAAGCCAGAATGTAAGAAAATAAAATTGTTTTTTTTAAAAGGCTGAGACATGGTGATTCACACCTGTGATCCCAGCACTCCGGTAGGCTAAGGCAGGAGGATCCCTTGAGCTCAGGAGTTGGAGCAAGAGCAAGACCCTGTCTCTACTTCTAAACAGAAAAACTAGCTGAACATGGTGGCAGGTGCCTGTAGTTCCAGCTACTTGAGAGGCTGAAGCAGGAAGATGGCTTGAGCTCAGGAGGTTGAGGTTGCAGTGAATGAGGCTGATGCCATGACACTTTACCCAGGGTGACAGAAGGAGAGTCTGTCTCAAAAAACCGAAACAATCCCTCTCCCCCCATAAAAAAAAAAACCATAGAGCTTAAGGGCAAATTTCCATGAGGGCAGTTGTTGGCTTATGGGGCTTCTTGAAATGTTATTCACAGAATTAGACATTCGACAAGTGGCACAAGCTGTTTGCATGTGAACACTGAATCCAAGACTCACCTCAAACCCCACAGAGTAAATGAAGCCAGAATCGAAGCTTCTGTGTGGCAATTGGCAGAGCTGGTACAGATCTTCCCATCAGACATAGAGGAACAAGTGAGCAACAGCCTAAACATGTCACCAGGAGCTCCCAGCTGCAGACTGGAGACGAACCAGGCTGCCACCCCAGCAGAGAAAACTTGGTGTGAACATACATTTCCATGTCACTTATCTCTGTGAGCATATATTGCACATTTATATATAGTCAACTACAGCTTGCATTGAAAAGAAAAACTGCTTTCTTGGCTTACTCAAACTGCATAGTGTTTGATAAAGGAAGAACGTGCAAGTCTTTGCTAGCTGAAAGGTGTGTGCAGATCTCATGAATGAATCTGTTGGGAATCTTACAGTCTGGCTGCTGGCTTGGCCCATAAGCCAGAGGCCAGCTCTTTGTTACACTCTGCTAACTTAGCAGGGATGACTTCAAGGAGGGTTTTATGTACGGGCAGGATTTAGAGGCCAGCAAAGAAAGAAGAGATTACCTCAAGCTAGCCCACATTAGGCAATCATCTCTGAGCGATGGGGTGCTGGTGAGGCCAGGGCAGTGAGTCTGTGGAGACTAGTGTACAAAATGTGTGGGCAGGTAGGGTGGCACCTGTGGCTCAAAGGGGTAGGGTGCTGGCCCCATATGCCGGAGGTGGTGGGTTCAAACCCAGCCTTGGCCAAAAACTGCAAAATATGTGGGCGGGTAAGCAAGTGCTGCTATCCACCACATGTATTAGTTAGAACTCATAGGGTTTGAGGAAGTGGGCCAAAAAATGCCCGATGATTATAAATATAAATTATGTAACAATATTATTACAAAAATCTAATATTACTTGATGTCTAAATCCTCTAAGAAAAACTTATTCAACAAACATCTAGAATCTGCCATGTGTCTTGCAGTCCTGTTGAGTGGGACAAATAAAAATTTGCAATGTGATTGTGGCTATAATGTTGGTCTGTACATTGTCTTCTGGAGTGAGTTACTTCTACTATGCAATAAATTAGCCCAGGACTTACCAGCATAAAGTAATTATTTTATTATTTTTGTAGATTCAATGGGTTAGGAATATAAAGAGAGCATAGAAAAAGGAGAGAAGGGGTGCAATAAAATTGTTTTTGAAATAAGGCTGAGACACGTCTGCCATCCCAGCACTTTGGAAGGCTGAAGCAGGAGGATCCCTTGAGCGCAGGAGTTTGATGTTCCTGTGAGCTATGACAACACCAGGACACTCTACCCAAGGTGACAGAGTCAGATTCTGTCTCAAAACATAAATATGTAAATAAAATTAAAAAGGAAAAAAAAATCCTAATTTTGTTTAAGTCATTTTGTGTTGGATGTTCTAGTGACAGCCAAACCCAGAGCATTCCAACTAAGCCATTTTGTTGCTAATAACTTGCTCAACATGTCTTTATAATTCTGTTCTCTTCACTGGTTTGGGGACTTCTGAACAAAGAGAATTTCTCGTAATTACCATGTCAAGTTAGTGAAAATGAGGAGTCTATTCCCAACAGAAGACTAATAATTTCTATTTTTAAGTGCTAGAGACTTTAGTGTCTTTGCATTTCGTTTTTAATATATAAATTTCCATTACATGTTCCCCTGAATCAGTTCTTACAGTCCTGCCATGGGAGGGCCCACAGGGAGAAGATATTTAAAAATCCCAAATGTTCTAAGAGAAAGTATTTCTGCCAAATTACATGTTTACATACCTATATGTCACTCTTAATAAGCTAAAATGCATTTATTTAAAAAGCACATTAATAATTTATACTGTTCAAATATCTTTTCATGTTCTTCTATTTCTGCTAATGGCACCATCATCTCTCAGTCATCCAAGCATCAACAAATCTTGTTTCTGAGACACAGTCTCACTTTGTCACTCTGGCTAGTGGTGCGGGGTCATAGCTCACATCAGCCTGAAACTCCTGGGCTGAGGTGATCCTCCTGCCTCAGCTTCCCAAGCAGCTGGGGCTACAGTGGCCCACCAGAATGCCCAGCTAGTTTTTTCTATTTTTTACTTATTTTGGTTTGCCAGTTTTTCTTTGTGTGTGTGTGTGGGGGACGACAATTACTTTCTTGCCCCTGGTAGAGTGCCATGGCATCATAGCTCACAGCAACTTCAAACTCTTCGGGCCAAGAGATCCTCCTGCTTCAGCCTCCCAAATTGCTGGGACTATAGTCACCTGAACAATGCCCAGCTTTTTTTTTTTTTTTTTTTTAGAGATGCGTCTCACTCTTGCTCAGGCTAGTCTCGAACTCCTGAGCTCAAGCAATCCACCCAGCTTGACTCCTCGAGTGTTGAGATTACAGGCATGAGCCACTGTGCCTGGCCCTAGTTTTTCTATTTTTAGTAGCAAAATAGCTCAGGCTGGTCTCAAACTCAACAATCTTCCCAGCTTTGCCCCCTAGAGTGCTGGGATTACAGGCATGAGCCAGCACACCTGGCCTTTGTTTTTCGTAAGAAATGCTGCAGATTCAAAAGGTAGGAAGGGATAAGAACAGTAACTACAAAGAGCAGATCAGCCTACAATGACACACACACTCCAGGACACCTGTGCAAACCTTTTATTAAAGCAACAATCAAAATATAGATGTGTCACATTTGTTTTCTGTTTTTGCTATCATATTAACTTAGTCATTTGTTTACATCTTCAAATTATTTTTAGAAAGTGAACATTATATTGTTCACAAAAATCACCAGGTTGGCATTTCTTTTGTTGTTGTTGCAAAATGGCCAGGGCCGGCGCCCCACCACCCTCAGTATATGGGGCCGGCGCCCTACCCACTGAGCCACAGGCACCGCCCCAGTTTGGCATTTCTATTTAGAGAAATCTTTCATTTTGTTTTCCAATCTTAACGAAGGATATTGGGAACTACTGAAATACAAGATGTGAGTGCGGGCATTCTCTGTGACTAGTTAGTAGCTCTGGGGTGAGTGCGCAAGAGACATTTGGAGGCTTCTATTATTGGTTATATTAAAACAATTGATGCCAGAATATTCTTAGAGCTATTTACCGTATATACTTGAGTATAAGCAGAGTTTTTTCCGGCACAAAATTTGTGCCAAAAAACCCGAACTCGGCTTATACAGGTTATTTGATTCGGTGATTGTGATTTAGCTTGATTACCTGTTAAGCTACGGTTTTCTGCACTTTATTTAAAGTCGTAAAGTTGTTGCTAGTTTACAGTTTTTCTTTAGCAATAAATATTGAAAAGCATTTAACCTACTGATTCCTCAATTATTGTAATTGTTTTGGGTATATATATATATATATATATATTTTTTTTTTTTTTTTTTTTTGAAATTTACCAGTGGCTGCTGCATTTTCCACCTTGGCTTATACTCAAGTCACTAAGTTTTCCCAGTTTTTAGGGTAAAATTAAGTGGGTCAGCTTATACTCAAGTATATACGGTAAGTTTGTAATACTTGTCACATTTGACTTCTGCAATTATAAGAGATGCTCAGATGTGATTGTGTTCATCTCTCGTTACCAATAGATGAGGTCTAAAAATTAAGTTTGTGAACTCATTCTAGAAAAAGTGCCAACTGCTAAATGCTGAGAAGTCACAGGTTTTCCTGCATTGTTCATAATTAAATCCTGCTACCATAAAATCTTATTCCTTTTTTTTTAATAAACAAAACGATTTTTTAAATTATGCGATCTTTAAAGAAAGGTCTTCTTCTGTCATGATATGTGAATCACAGGACTTCACCCCTTCAAGGTGTAGGGTTCTTGGCACAGCACTCATTCCAGTGCTACAGTAAAAATGAAAGTTCTTATTCCTAATTATTATTTTAGACTTGTAAGGAAAGCTGATACCGACCCCATCTTCCATAGCTGGGGCTCTCCAAGTGCATGCATACGGGATTGTAACTTTAGATGGAGGGGTACCTTGAAATGCTTTTGTCTGGAGAGGCAGCCTGCTCACACTGGGAGCGTTTAGACACGCTGTCCTCATATGCCCGTCTCCCGTGTGTTTCCAGTTCCTTCCCTATATCCCCTCGCTCTGCCCAGGAAACCTCCAGCTACGTGCAGTGACCTACAGTGACCCAGCAGTGGTTGGTCCTGGCTCCGCCGAGGTCCCCTCTGCAGCCAGTCTTTCTACTGGCTGCCATTGACCCAGGCATGTCCTCTGCCTCAGGGGTGCAGGACACTGTGATTTCGTCCCTGTTTTTCCCACTCCACAGGGTGATGGGTTAAGGGGCTGTGACCCTTCACCCGCCTGGAGCCAGTCTCCTGAGTTCAGCAGGATCAGCAGCAGCCCCCCACTGTCCCTGACCCGTCTTACAGGCCTGAGCTTACTCTCCCTGGACTCCTACATAATTTCTGTCATCAGCGAGAGCTTTGCACTAATAAATGTTCAACTCCAGAATGACAGAATAAGCTCAATAAAAGAGGTCTGGCTCTCCGGAGCCTATGGAACGGGCTCTGAGGACGCGTTCACAGAGTCTCCCCAAGTCAGTCTCATCCACGTGTAGACAAAAACCTAACCCACTCCTCTGAGTCACCATCTTGAAGTTCTGAATATTTACACCCTCACATTTATGGAGAAGAAAAGCCTAGAACAAACAAGCAAACAAACAAACAAACAAAAGAAATAGGCAAGGGGGAAAATTTCCTCTCCTTCACTCCCATTTAGCTCACTGCCCCTCAACTTTCAGCACCAACACCCCCAACTGAGTATTTTTAAGGAGGAAGAAGAAGAGCATTTTTTCTAGACATTTTCTGTTTTCTACAAGGTTTACATTCCTATTCGTAATGTGACAGATGGTATTTCCTGTGACATTCAAACCTCTCTCTTTTCTTGAACATACATGACAACTGTGTGAAGTTTAACTGTGAAGGGCAGGGAAGGCGGCGCCCGGAGCAGGCTGTCGGCTGAGCGCTGAGTGTCTCTCCTGTCTGCAGGTGTGGCGCGCTGCACGTGGGGGACCACGTCTTGTCCATCGATGGCACCAGCACGGAGCACTGCACGCTGGCCGAGGCCACCCAGTTCCTGGCCAACACCACCGATCAGGTCAAGCTGGAGATTCTCCCCCATCACCAGACCCGCCTGGCTCTGAAGGGACCTGACCACGGTGAGACCGTCCTCCGGACACGTCTCTTTATCTTGCTTTGCCGCTGTGGCTCCCTGGCAGAGCTGGGAGGCAAAGAGACATTAGCTCAGTTCTGCCGTACTATCTCTTATCAAAATGGGGTTGTCTTTGTTAACTCTAATTCATCTTCCAAATCCTTTTTACTTAGCTACACATAATTTACTTGGAGCTCCAAAGTTGAGGAAAGAAACCTTGTTTGAAATAGGATTTTCAGGCTACTATTATTTGATTTTTTTAAGTCTTCGGTGCAAACTGAATGTGAGAGAAGAGACATGATTTTCCTTCCTGGTATTCACCCTGAATTTCCAGTCTACGTGAAGGCAAAGAGTGAAACTCCCACTTTTCTAACAAAAAGTGGGTGTTAGTAACAGAACCTTCAAACATTTGGCAGGAGCCCGGGTAAGCAGGTGTGTACCTTTTAAAAAAAAAAAAATTCCTTGAAATTAGAGGTCTTGCTAGTGTTGTCAGAGTGGCCTGAAGGGGTAAAATACGTTTCTGTTTAGAGACAGTGCAGTTTCTCGAGGATTGACATTGGTTTACGAGGGGCCATTTATATTATTAACATGTTTCCCACCTTCTGAAACACTGTGCACTTCTCCACAGTTTGGGGGAAAAAAGAGGGACTCAATAATTTTCATACTGAATGAGTCAGCTGGATGCAACCTTTTTAATTAAATGGCGCTCAGACAGCCCTGGAGCTAATGAAAATCTCTAGTATAACATTGCCCTTATCAGATTTTAATTTTGCACATTGGAGTAGGGAACTGATGCCATGTGGGCAAGTTACAAAGAGAAAATCAATGTTATAGGTGTAAACAGAAATGCTCAGGAGCTTGGGAAGATTCCCAGGGGGGTTCACTGCCCCCTGGGCCCCCTGCTCATAGGCTGAGGGGAGATTTCTGAAATGGTTTGAGTTTCTTTAAATTAATCAGAAGTCACCCCCAGATTTAAAGCGCAGAAGGATAAGAACACACACTGGGTGCCCGTTCAGTGTGGGGTTTGCTTGCAAAATTCTGGCATTGGCAAATTGAAAATGAGTAACAAACCCTTTTAAAATGTTATTGAGCAGCCTAATTTATTTTCCTTTCATTTGCCTGTATACAAATCATAAATAGTTCAAATAGTTAACAATCCAAATAGTTTAATAGTTTCCAAGAAGATTAATTTATGTGCTAAAATGTGTGGACCAAGACCAAATTTCTTGTCTTTCCCGTGGTAACATGAGGTAGCTTGTATGGGGCATTGGAAGCCACCGTCGTCCAGCATACCCCGGCTGCCCCACCATCGTCCAGCATCCCCCTGCTGCCCTGCCAGTCACGTGTGCTGGGCGTTCTCTGCCTGCCTATCCAGCTTACAGGGCTACATGCCACAGTGCAATCAGACTCACATCGTCAAGGGGAAATAAATTATTACATCACAATGGAAAAGGAAAAAATGTTTCCAATCCTCAAACGTCCTTTTTTTTGAGACAGAGTCTCTATTGCCCTGGGTAGAGTGCCATGGCTCATCAGTTCATAGCAACCTTAAACTCCTGGGCTTAAGGGATCCTCCTACCTCAGCCTCCTAAGTAAGCTAGGACTATTGGCTCCCACCACAATGCCCAGCAAGTTTTTCTATTTTTGGTACAGACAGGGTCTCTCTCTCTTGCTCAGGCTGGTCTGGAACTCCTGAGCTCAAACTCCCACCTCGGCCTCTCAGAGTGCTGCTGGGATTGTAGGCGTGAGCCACCACGCCAGGCCTCCATTTTTGCATTAATGGAGTTTTACATAGTTTTGCCTTTATTCACAAGAAAGGTCTGGTTATTTTTTCAAGATCTCTGCCTGCGTACTGTGCTTCTCCTCCTGTGGGGAGAGATCAGCACTGCGCAGCCTCCATCACGGTATTCACAGGGCAGAACAGAAACAGGCCCATCCACTCGGAATGAGAGATGAACTGTGCTTTTCGCCAGTAAGTAGCATCATGAAAGAAGCTGACAAAGTGATTCTGATGAGGTTAGAAATTGTTCTGACTGAGAAGCCTGAGGGGACGAGTCATCATTAAAGTAAACTGAGATTTGGCGAAAGAAAATGTAACCCAAGTCGCCAGTTTGGCCCACTCAGTAGGAAGGACCTTCCCTGAGCAGCTGCTCTGAGACGCCAGGGGGGGCAGGAGGGTGGCTGGAGAGGAGGATGCAGAGACGTGGCTTCTGCTCCGTACACCTCTGAAGACTGCAGTGGGATGTCGCCCAGGAATGAGACCAAAGCGATCTATTTTAAACACGCTGCTCATGCCCATCACAGGGGGTGTACGAGTCCCCATGGGAAAGGCCGTGGGGTTTGATGCTGATACAGGGAACCCAGCCTCACCCTACAGAGCTGCAGCTCAGCTCAGTTCACCCTCGGGACTGCAGCAAGTTACCTGGATTTCCTTTGCCTTGGTTTCCTCATCTGTAAAATGGGGGTTATGATAATTCCTGCCTCACTGGAATATTGTGAGCACTGTCTGAGATAATGCTTGTCTTTATCCAGGAAAAAGCACCTGGCACAGTCCTGGTGTATGAGGACCCAGGGAAGACAGGCTGCTATTCTGGCACTGTGACGTGAGCAAACGCTCCAAAAATGCAGCATCTTTCTTCTAAATCCTGAAACACTTGCCAAACCTGAGTATCAAGGGCACGACTGTGAAGCATCATGGGGTGGAGTTCACAGTTTGCCTGCGTTACTCACCGGTGCCTTTTGTACCTGTTACCCATGGCATACAGCTGTGTGCACCACCTTGTAGCATTTTTGTCTCTTAATTATTTTGTACATATGAAGATTTAGTCCCCCAAAATAGTTCAAATTCAATGTAAAGATTACAACTTCTACATAGCCTGCTTGCTACAGTTGGCCCAGTGCTGGACAAACAATAGGTGCTAAATAATATCTTCCTTATTGATGTATTAATTGGACTTGACAGTCCGAACACGTGCCCAGTAATTTTCAAAGCACCTAATAAAGAAGTGGGTCAAAATGTCATCTTACCCACCCCAGACTGGAAGAAGGGGGATGAAAGAAAAGGCATTGGAGGCATCCCCACAACACTCTGTTATTGCAGGGAAAACACTGCTGCAGTGTGGGTGTGGGTGCCACCATGTGGACACAGGCTCTGCAGTGTGGGCGCAGGTGCCACAGTGTGGACATGGGCTCTACAGTGTGGGCATGGCGCCACTGTGTGGATGTGGGCTCTGCAGTGTGGACGTGGCACCACGGTATGGATGTGGGTGCCACGGTATGGAAGTGGGTGCCTTGGTGTGGACACAGGCTCTGCAGGGTGAATGTAGGTGCCATGGTGTAGACATGGGCTCTGCAGCGTGGACGTGGGCTCTGCAGTGTGGATATGGGTGCCATGGTATGGATGTGGGTACCACGTTGTAGACACAGGTTCTACAGTGTGAACGTGGGTGCCAAGGTGTGGACGTGGGCTCTACAGTGTGGATGTGGGCTCTACAGTGTGGGTATGTGCCATGGTGTGGACGTGGGCTCTATAGTGTGGGCATGGGTTCTGCAGCATGGATGTGGGCTCTGCAGTGTGGATGTGGGTGCCATGGTGTGAACGTGGGCTCTGCAGTGTGGACGTGGGCTCTGTAGTGTGGACGTGGGCTCTGCATTGTGGATGTGGGTGCCATTGTATGGACATGGGTACCACGTTGTAGACACAGGCTCTGCAGTGTGAACGTGGGTGCCAAGGTGTGGACGTGGGCTCTACAATGTGGATGTGGGCTCTATAGTATGGGTATGTGCCATGGTGTGGACACGGTCTCTGCAGTGTGGGCACAGGTGCCACAGTGTGGACATGGGCTCTGTGGTGTGGACATGAGCTCTGCAGTATGGATGTGGGTGCAATGGTGTGGACGTGGGCTCTGCAGTGTGGACGTGGGCTCTGCAGTGTGGACGTGGGCTCTGCAGTGTGGGCATGGCGCCACTGTATGTATGTGGGCTGTGCAGTGTGGACACAGGCTCTGCAATGTGGGCACAGGTGCTACGGTGTGAACTTGGGCTCTGCAGTGTAGGCCTGGGTTCCATAATGTGGACATGGACTCTGCAGTGTGGATGTGGGCCCCACAGTGTGGATGTGGGCTCTGTAGTGTGGGCATGGGTTCCATAATGTGACGTGGACTCTGCAGTGTGGATGTGGGCTCTGTAGTGTGGGTGCGGGCACCACCGTGTGGACAGGGGCTCTGCAGTGCAGACTTGGGTGCGTGATGTGATGCAGGCTCTGTAGTTGGATGTGGGTGCTGCAGTGTGATGCAGGCTCTGCGGTATGGATGTGAGTACTATGGTGTGGACATGGGCGCTGAGGTATGGATGTGGGCTCTGCGGTATAGATGTGGGTCCCACGGTCTGATGCAGGCTCTTTAGTGTGGCTGTGGGCTCTGCAGTATGGATGTGGGTACTATGGTGTGAATGTAGGCACTGCGGTGTGGATGTGGGTACTGTGGTGTGGATGTGGACACTGCGGTGTGAACATGGCACTGAGGTGTGGATGTGGGTGCTGTGGTGTAGATGTGAGTGCCACAGTCTGATGCAGGCTCTGTGATGTGGCTGTGGGCTCTGTGGTGTGGATGTGGGCACTGCAGTGTGGATGTGGGCACTGTTGTATGGATGTGGGCGCTGCAGTGTGGACACAGGCACTCCAGCCGACATCCCTATTCACTCCCTACATTTGTTAACTTCTTTATCCCTTCATCCCTTAGTCGCCATCATATGCCAGGCACTTACTATTTAATAGAATGTGCCCAGTATAAAATTCACACTCTAGAGAGTCAAACATTAAAAATGCACTAAATAAATCAAGCCATTTCAGACAATCATAAACACAGAGAATAAAATAGAACACAGTAGGGTAGCAGCCCCAGGGAGGGGCCACCACAGTAGGGAGGTCAGCACTGCCTCCCTGGGGACAGCTGCCGTGAGCAAAGGCCTGAATGCAGAAAAGGACCCAGGCGCACATACAACTGGGTGGAATAGCAGGTGCACAGGCCCTGAGGAGGCAAGAAAGAGCCCAGCTCATCCTAAAAACAGACATGAGATCCCTGTGGCTAAAACACAGGAGGGATGGACCAAGTGATTAGGATGAGGCCAGAGAGGATGGTAGGGGATACATCTGCCCCTCCTTATAGTGGCAACAGAGCTGCTCAGACAAGCACAGCACCATGATCTCAGGTGTGAGTGGAAGACTCCCCCCACATGTGCTATGGAAGGAGATGAATCGGAAGCCACGTCTGCAGCTATTGCCATGGTCTAGAGTGAAGGGGGACATGGTGCCTGGAATGAGGACAGCAGAGAAGGAGAGAGCCCAGCAGTGGGGTGGTAGGAGCAGGCCAGAGGGTATAGGGCTATGAAGTTATGGTGGCTTCAGGAGCATTCTGCACATTTCTGAGAAAGTTTAAAATTTAACTGTCTAATAAGTGAAACTTGTTATATGACAGATGCATTTATTTCCTGTAAAAGGTACTTTATTGTTGGCCAGTAGTTAGAAAACTAGGCAGAGGCAACATTACTTCTCATCTGTGTACCAGCCCCATGCTAATGCAGCCACCATTTCTCTCTGCCAAGGCTTTGGTCCTAGTGATTCGAGGAATGAATCCAGGGACCATGTGAATAAGTGAAAAGACAGACTGTATTGATAGATAAAGACATAGATAGCAGGATCAAGATGGCAGACCAGAAGGATCATTCAGCTGAGCTCCCCTAGAACGACTGGGGAAGAAGAGAGGACCCAGCTATACCTGGCACGGGGACCTTACCCAGAGTCGTGGCTCAAGGAGCACAGTGAGGAAGTGGTGAGCTGGATGCAGTGTGTGATGCAGAGATGTGGAAATCTGATGAATTAGGAAAGTGATTATGACACCCTGGGATGAAGTGGCCCCGCCACAGAGGTCCAGGATAGAAGGAAGCCTTTCTGGAGTTTTCAGAAGTTGGGGGAAACTGCACATTGAGTGGAAAGTTTGGAAGAATGGGTGGACTTGGCCCAGATTTGAATGTCATTGTAGTGGATTTGCCATAGGTTTGGTAGCTGGTGAGGCAGCCATACTGAGAAGGTCTCAGAGGCTGGGGGCCGCCATTGAGGGATGTGAGAAGGTCGTGAGAAGGTCTCAGCAGGGTCGTAAAGTACAGCCATCTTAATTCCACCTGTGGGATCAGAAGTTCATTCTTGGGGCAGGCTGAGGGACTCCTGCACCCCATGGGAACTGGAGTCAGGGGGTGCTGTGAGACCTGTCCCTGAAAGATTCTTGTGAGCTTTAAAATCCCAACCCCACAGGGTCAGCATTGGGAAAGACCACCGAGGTTGCTGGCTGTGTTCTCTGTCTCCTAAAAATACCACAGCACTATCTAGTGTCCTGGCAACACATTGCAACATATTGCCATTAAGAGCAAGGACTTCTGCTGGAAACAAAGGAGGCAGTGAGAAGGAAAAAGGAGGATAAGGAGGTGAACAAGAAGAAAGAACACATGAGGAGGAACCAACAGAAAAATTCCGGCAACGTGAAAAACCAAAACAGAGGAACTCCCCCAAGGGACCATGAGGCAGCTACTGCAGAAGACTTCACCTATAAAGAATTAATGGACTTGACAGAAAGAGAATTTAAAATATGGATGATGAAGACAATAAAAGGAATGGACAAGAAAATGCAAAGACAGAACCAAAAGACAGGTAAGAGATATGTAAAATATAGAAAGGATATGGTGGAGCTTAAGGAAATGGAGACAATCAGGGGATGTAAAGATGCAGTAGAGAGTATCAAAGTAGATTAGACAATGGAGAAGAAAGAACCTCAGAGCTAGAGAATAAAGTTTTTTTCGAGTTAACCCAGGTAGTCAAAGAGGCAGAAAAGAAGAGAGAGAAAACAGAACAGGTGCTTAGAGAACTACGAGACCCACACAAAGCATTAAAACATATGAATAATAGGGATTCCTGAAGGGGAAGAAGATTGTCCCAAAGGAATGGAAGCTTTACTGGAGACTATCATAAATGAAAAAGTCCCAAGTTTTACAAAAGACCCTGGCACACTCCTCTCAGATGGATATCAAACCCCAGATTATCTCAACTTAAACAATGAGTCATTACAAGACACATTATAATAAACCTGTCCAAAGTTAAGATGAAAGAAAAAATTCTGCAAGCAGCCAGGGGCTAAGCGTCAACTGACCTACAGGGGCAGAGCCATTAGGATGACAGAAGACTTTTCAACTGAAAACTTCCAAGCCAAAAGAGAATGGTCATCCACCTTAAACATTCTTAAAACAATTTTCAGCCCAGAATTCTGTATCCTGCTCAACTAAGCTTCAAAATTGATGGAGAAATTAAATCTTTTGCAGATATACAAGCACTGAGGAAAGTCACCACAAAAAGAGACCACCTCTACAGGAAATACTTAAACCTATGTTCAACACCAACCATCACAATGGACCATCAGCAAAGTAAACACCCAGAACCTAAAGGTCAAAACTTAGCTTCCACAATGGCACAAAGAATAACACTACACAACATACTTTCACAAAATAAGATGAATAGAACTCCACCACACTTATCAATTCTCTCCATAATGATAATGGACTGAATTCCCCACTGAAGAGACACAGACTGGCTGATTGGATAAAAAAGTACAAGCCATACATATGCTGTCTCCTGGAGAAACATCTAGCCTTGAAGGACAAATCAAGACTCAGGGTTAAGGGATGGAAAACAGTATTTCAAGCAAATGAAAATCAGAAGAAAGGAGAGGTCGCAATCTTATTTTCAGATACAAGCGATTTAAAGCAACCAAAATTAAGAAAGACAAATGTGGACACTTTATACTGGTCAAACGAACAATAACAACAAGAAGACATTTCAATTTTAAATATTTATGCATCCAACTTAAACTCTCACAGATTTATGAAACAGACCTTGATGTTTCATGAGCAATATGATAGCTCACAACACCATAATAGTCAGGGACTCTAACACCCTTCCTACAGAACTGGACAGATCTGCAATAAAAACCAAATAGATAGATCTAAATAGAAAACAAACAAAGATACAAAGGACTGAAATGTGACCCCCTAGAACAAATAGAATTAATAGACATATACAGAACACACCATCCCAAAGCTAAGAAATATACATTTTTGTCATCAGCCCATGGTATATACTTAAAATCGACCACATTCTGGGATACAAATCAAACCTCAGCAAAATGAAAAGAATAGAAATTATACCTTGCATCTTCTCAGACCACAAGGCAATAAAGGTGGAACTCAACTTCAACAAAAACATCCTTCCCCACACAAAGACTTGTAAATTAAACAACCTTATGGTGAATGATAATTGAGTTCAGGAAGAGATAGAAGAGGAAATTGTTAAATTCCTCACACAAAACAACAATGAAGACACAAGTTACAAAAACCTCTGGGATACAGCAAAAGAAATCTTAAGAGAGAAATTTACTGCATTTGATGCCTACATTCAAAAACCGGAAAGAGAGCACATCAACAAACTGGTGAACCATCGTATGGAATTGGAAAAAGAAGAACAATCTAATCCCAAACACAGCAGAAGAAAGGAAATAACCAAAATTAAATCAGAGAATAACGAAATTAAAAACAAAATAATCATTCAGAAAATTTACAAAATAAAAAGTTGATTTTTTGAAAAAAAATAAATAAAATTGACGAACTGTTGGCCAGATTAACTGGAAACAGAAAAGTAAAAATTTTAATAACCCCAATTAGAAACAATAAAGGGGAAATGACAACAGATGCCACTGAGATACAAGAGATCATCTCTGACTACTACATGAAACTCTATGCACAGAAATTTGGTAATGTGGAGGAAATGGATCAATCCCTGGATTCACACCCTCTCCCTAGACCTAATCAAGAAGAAATAGATCTCTTGAACAGACCAATTTCAAGAACTAAGATTAAAGAAACAATTTTAAAAAATCTCCCAACAAAAAAAGTCTCTGGTCCAGGTAGATTAAAGATGGCGGCCGAGGAACAGCTTTCCTGCAACGGGGCACGGCGAGTCTGGGGAGACAAGACTCCAGACATCTCTGGCCGGTGGGATCTGCCTATGATCATTCCTTTGAGGATACAGGGAGCCAGCAAGGGACTTCTGGACCCCAGGAGGAGGACAAAAAGAGTGGAAAACTGGCAAGTGGCTGCGTGTGTTGGATCAACCTAATCACGCCGGCAACCGTGAGTACAAGCAGCAGTGAGACTGCAAACTGGAAAGGCCTTACCTATGAACTTTTTTGGTGTTCTTGGACTTGGCGCTCAGTTGAGCTACCTTGGGGAGAGCTTGAGCAGGAGTGTGGAGAACTTTGGGCATTGTCTGGTGTCCCAGACTAAGCCACTGAGCTGGGCGCAGGAAGCCATTGTGTGAAAAAACTGCTCTGGCAAGCTCCACCCTCAGGGTCCCAGAGCAAGGATAGGGTGGGACAAAGTAACCTAGTGACTGAGCAGCCTAATGCTGGGGACTGAACTGCCTCACAGCCTTAATCCTTAGGGGCAGAGTGAGACGGTTTTGGCACACTGGAGCCTTGGGCTGTTGTTGCCCTGGGTAGAGTGCTGTAACATCACAGCTCATAGCAACCTCAAACTCCTGGGCTTAGTGCTGCCCAGACCTCCATAAGAGCTGCACAGCGACCCCCCACCGGTCACCTGCACCCACCAGGCCTCCACATTCCCTGACCAGGAACTGCGGGAGCCACGCAACCCTGCGCCCTCCCCCCCCCCCCCGTGTCCTCCCAGCCTCCATACTAGCTCGTTCATCTGGCCAGGGACTCTGGTAGCTGCATGCCCTCTGGAGCCCTTCCTGCCTCTGCGCAGAGCCCTTCTCCTGGCCAGAGACTACTGGAGACTTGGGTTCTCTGTACCAAAGTCACTGGGTTCCAGGCACTCCCAGAAATGTGTGCACCACCCCCAGCGCTATTGCTGAATCTGGGTGTGTCACACACCGGAGCTGCTTCCACAACCAGAACTCCCTAGCTAGAGAAGCCCCAGAGGAACCACACAGGGTCAGTCCCTACAAAGATCCACCAATAATACAGTGATCCCTCTGGGGTCTAATCTTGGAGAGACACCTCCCCAACTCTGAGGACAGCCAGAGGCAACGGTGAAAAACAATCCTGAGGCGAAATCAACAGAAAAACTCTGGCAATATGAACAATCAAAGTAGATCAACTCCCTCAAGGAAAAATGGGGCAGAAACAGCATAAGACCCCATGCACAAACAAATAGCTGAGATGTCAGAAATTGAATTCAGGATCTGAATAGCAAATAAGATCGAATTAGAATTCCAAAAGTTATCTCAAGAATTCAACGGATTCAAAGACCAAATGACCGAAGATTTTGACACATTGAGATAAGAAGTTGCATCCCTCAAAGATCTAAGAAACACAGTAGAATCCCCCAGTAACAGAATGGAGCAAGCAGAAGAAAGGATTTCTGACATTGAAGACAAAGCTTTTGAATGCTCCCAAACCCTCAAAGAAGAAGAGAAATGGAGAGGAAAAACAGACCACTCTCTCAGAGAGCTCTGGGATAATTCAAAGAAAACGAATATTC
>CAUYPK010029719.1:0-39712 GCA_963574355.1 Loris lydekkerianus
TTGGTTTTATTCCAGGGTTATAGGGTTGGTTCAACATATGAAAATTTATAAATATAATACATCACATCAATAAAATAAAAAACAAAGACCATATGATTCTCTCAATTGATGCAGAAAAAGCCTTTGATAATATCCAGCATCCTTTCATGATCAGAATTATTAAGAAAATAGGCATAGAAGGGACATTTCTTAAACTGATAGAGGCCATCTATAGCAAACCCACAGCCAATATCATATTGAATGGTGTAAAATTGAAACATTTCCACATGAACGAGGCAAGGATGCCCAGTGTCTCCACTGCTATTCAACACAGTAATGGAAGTCTTAGCCATTGCAATCAGGCAAGAGAAGGTGATCAAGGGTATCAACTTGTGATCAAACTCTCACTCTTCACTGATGATATGATCCTATACCTGGAAAATCCCAGGGACTCAACTTCAAAACTCTTAGAAGTGACCAAGGCATACAGCAGCGTCTCAGGATACAAAATCAATACTTACAAGTCAGTAGCTTTTATTTACGCCAACAATAGGCAAGCTGAAAAAATAGTCAAGGACTTGATTCCTTTTACAATAGTGCCAAAGAAGATGAATATCTTGGAATTTACCTAACAAAGGATGTGAAAGATCTCTATAAAGAGAACTATGAAACTCTGAGAAAAGAAATAGCTGAAGATGTTAACAAATAGAAAAACATACCATGCTCATGGCTGGGAAGAATCAACATCGTTAAAATGTCCATACTATCCAAAGCAATCTACAGATTTAAAGCAATCCCTATTAAAGCACCATTGTCATACTTTAAAGAACTTGAAAAAAACAGTACTTCATTGTATATGGAATCAGAAAAAATCTCAAATACCAAATACATTACTCAGAAATAAGAACAAATCAGGAGGAATCACCTTATCAGACTTCAGGCTACACTATAAATCTATAGTGATCAAAACAACTTGGTACAAAAACAGCATGGCACAAAAACAGAACGGTAGATTTATGGAACAGAATAGAGAACCAAGAGATGAACCCAGCTACTTATTGTCATTTGATCTTCAACAAGCTTATCAAAAATATTCAGTGGGGGCAAGACTCCCTATTTAACAAATGGTGCTGGGTGAACTGGCTGGCGACCTGTAGAAGACTAAAACTGGACCCCCATCTTTCACCATTAACAAAAATTGATTCTCACTGGATAAAAAACTTAAGACATGAAACTATAAAAATAATAGAAGAGAGTGAGGGGAAAACACTTTAAGAAATTGGCCTGGGAGAATATTTTATGAGGAAGTCCCCCCGGGCAATTGAAGCAACACCAAAAATCCATTACTGGGATCTGAATAAAAAAGCTTTTGCACTGCCAAGATTTCAATAAGTAAGGTAAATAGACAACTTTCAGAATGGGAGATTTTTGCAGGTTATACTTCTGACAAAGATCTGATAACTAGAATCTACACAGAACTCAAACTAATCAATAAGAAAAGAATAAATAACCCCATTTCTATGTGGGCAAGAGACTTGAACAGAAACTTCTCTGATGAAGTCAGGTGCATGGCCTACAAACATATGAAAAAATGCTCATCATCCTTAATCACCAGAGAAATGCAAATCAAAACCACTTTGAGATATAATCTAATTCCAGTAAGATTAGCCCACATTACAAAATCCCAAAGCTACAGATGTTGGCAAGAGAGAAGAGAACACTTCTGCACTGCTGGTGGGAATGCAAGCTATTATGACCTTTTTGGAAAGAAGTTTGGAGAACACTTAAGGAACTAAAAGTGGACCTACTGGTTGATCCTGCAATTTCTCTATTAGGTATATACCCAGATGATCAAAAATTATATTACAACAAAGACATTTGCACCAGAATGTTTATTGCAGCCCAATTTGTAATAGCCAAGACATGGAAACAGCCCAAGTGCCCATTGACCCATGAATGGATTAATAAATTGTGGTATATGTACACTATGGAATACTATGCAGCCATAAAAAAGATGGAGACTTCACATCTTTTATGTTTACTTGGATGGAGCCAGAACATATTCTTCTTAGTAAAGTATCTCAAGAGTGGAAAAAAAAAAAATCCAATGTACTCAATACTACTATGAAATCAATATATAATCACCTACACACTCATTTGAATGGCAAAACATAACTATAGTCCAGAAAGTAGAAGGAAAGAGGAGAGAGAGGGGAGGGGGGATGTGGGAGGAGGGAGAGTATTTGGGGAGACCTCACATAATGTGCATGATGCAATGGTACATTTCAAAACTATTAAGAGAAAAGTATAATTGTGATTGATGTGCTACTTAGTTCAATGTAAACATTTCACATTATATAGTGAAGCAGTACCCTGAACCTCATAAATGCATCAATGTACAAAGTTATGATTTAATAAAAATAATAATAAATAGCTGTGTGTTGTGGCAGGCACCTGTAGTCCCAGCTACTTGGGACGCTGAGGCAAGAAAATCGCTTAAGCCCAAAGAGTTTGAGCTTACTGTGAGCTGTGATGCTACAGCACCTACCAAGCATGACATAGTGAGACTCTGTCTCAAAAAAAAAAAAAAATTACTTATGTGTTGAATTATACTGATTGATTTTTGAATGTTATTTTTTAATTAGTTAATTTATTTATTTAATTTTATTGAGACAGAGTCTTACTTTGTCACCCTCGGTAGAGTACTATGGCATCATAGCTCACAGCAACCTCAAACTCTTAGGCTTAAGTGATTCTCTTGCCTCATTCTCCCTAGTAGCTGGGACTACAGGTACCCACCACAATGCCCAGCTATTTTTTTTTTTTTTTTTAGCAGGCCTGGGCTGGGTTCAAACCCACCAGTACTGGAGCATGTGGCCGGCTCCTGAACCACTGAGCTACGGTTAGAGTAATCTTGTATTTGATTGTAATGCATTATCCATCCTTTCCCTAGATTGTTGATTTGTTAAAAATTTTTTTAGACTTTTTGTATTTATCCTTATGAGAGAAATGAGTATCAAGGGATACTGACCTTACAAAATACATTGGGAATTCTTGCTCCTTTTCAGTTTTCTGGAAAGTTTGTGTATAATTGATACTACCTCTTTCTTAAATCTGAGTAGAACTCATCAGTGAGCCATCTAGGCTTGATGTTTTTCTGTATGTGGTTTTTAGTTATAAATTCAATTTCTTTAAGAGACATAACATTAATCAGGTTATGTTTCTTCTTGAGTGGCTTTTGTAATTTGTATCCTTTCAAGGATACAAAAAAATACATAAATAAAATAGAGAACTATTTTATCAAATTTTTCAAATATATTGGCACAATGTTGTTCATAATATTTTCTTATTATACTTTGATAACTGAAGTATCTGTAGAGATGTACCTTATTCATTTCTGATATCCATATTTTGTATCTTTTATTTTTCTTTTTCTTCCTGATCAGCCTGGTTAGAGCCTTCCAAAGAACAAGATTTTAGTTTTATTGCTTTTCTCCATTGTTTTTCTGTTTTTTGTCTCATCAGTTTCCTCTCTGATCATTATTTCCTTTCTTCTGCTTACTTTGGATTTGTTCTTTATATGTTTCTTTAAAAGGGAAGCTGAAGTCATTGATTTGAGACACTTGATTTGATTTATAGCAGTTAGTGCTATAAATTATTTTGTAAGTACTAGTTTAGTGATAGGTCACAAATTTTTATATACTGAGTTTTCATTTTCATTCATTAAAAATAATTTCTAATTTCTCTTTTGATTTTTTTCTTTAACTTTGACTTATTTAGCAGTGTGTTGTTTAGTTTTGAAACCTTTGGGTGTTTCCAGAGATCTTTCTCACACTGACTTCTAATTTAATTCCATTAGAGTCAGAGAACATGCTTTGTTTAATTTAAATACTTTTAATTTTACTGAGACTCATTTTATGGCTCAAATATGGCCTATCTTGGTATATATTCTAGGTGTACTCAAAAAGAATGTATATTCTCAGACCTTTGTCGGAAATGTAACCTGCAAATATCCTCTTCCATTTTGAGGGCAGTCCACTTGCTTTAATTACTGTGTTCTTAACAGTGCAGAAGCTTTTTAGTTTGATCAGATCCCAGTAATGTATTTTTGGTATTGCTTCAATTGCCCTGGGGGTCTTCTTCATAAAGTTTTCTCCCAGACCAATTTCTTCAAGTGTTTCTCCTACACTCTTTCCAAGAATCTTATGGTTTCATGTCTTAGGTTTAAGTCTTTTACCCAGTGAGAGTCAATTTTTGTTAGAGGTGAAAAGTGTGGGTCCAGTTTCAGTCTTCTACAAGTTGCCAGCCAATTCTCCCAGCACCATTTGTTAAATAGGGAGTCTTTCCCTCAATTTAAGTTTTTGATAGGCTTATTGAAGATAAAGTGCTTGGGTTCATCTCTTGGTTCTCAATTCTATTCCATACATCCACCTCCCTATTTTTGTGCCAATACCATGTTGTTTTGATCACTAAAGATTTATAGTGTAATCTGAAGTCTGGTAGCATGAGTCCATCTGATTTGTTTTTATTTCTGAGTAATACCTTGGCTATTTGAAGTTTTTTCTGATTCCATATAAAATGAAGTACTAGTTTTTCAAGTTCTTTAAAGTATGATAATTGTGCTTTAATAGAGATTGCATTAAATCTGTAGATTGCTTTGGGTAGTATGGAATTTTAACAATGTTGATTCTTCCCAGCCATGAGCATGGTATGTTTTTCCATTTGTTGACACCTTCAGCTATCCACAGAGAACTCAAACTTATTAATAAGAAAAGAACAAATAATCCCATTTCACTATGTACAAGAGACCTGAACAGAAGCTTCTCTGAAGAAAACAGGTGCATGGTATACAGACACATGAAAGAATGCTCGTCTTCTTTAATGCAAATCAAAAACACTTTGAAATACCATCTAACTCCTGTAAGAGTAGCCCCCATAACAAAATCCCAAAACTACAGATGTTGGGCGTGGATGTGGAGAAAAGGAAATACCTCTGCACTGCTGGTGGGAATGCAAACTAATATGTTCCTTTTGGAAAGAAGTTTGCAGAACACTCAGGGATCTAAAAATTGACCTGCTGTTGGATCCTGCAATTCCTCTACTAAGAGTATATCCAAAAGACCAAAACTCGGTTTGTAAAAAATATATTTGCACCAGATTATTCATTGCAGCTCAAATTGTAATAGTCAAGTCAAGGAAGAAGCCCAAGTGCCCATCGACCCATGAATGGATTAATAAATTGTGGTATATGTATACCATGGAATACTAATACAGCCTTAAAAAAAGATGAAGCTTTTACCTTTTTTATGTTTACATGGAGGGATCTGGAACATATTCTCCTGAGTAAAATGTCTCAAGAATGGAGGAAAAAGTATCCAATGTACTCAGTACTTCTGTGAAACCTACTTAAATTTACTCACACTTTCTTATGAAAGATAGAACACAACTGTAGCCCAGGATGAAGGAGAGAAATGAAGTGGGAAGGGAGGGGAGCGGGGATGTTTGACAGAGGAAGGGTAAAAGGCGGGACCACACCTTTGGAGCATATCACAAGGGTACAAGTCAAATCTGTCAAGTGTAGAATGTAGATGTTTTGGCACAATAATCAAGTAAATGAGGTGAGAGCTATGTTGATTGGTTTGATCTAACCACGTCAGATTGTATTAAAAAAATCAGCATATTGTACCCCACATATGCCTGAATATATTCATGATCTATGTGTATTTGACTTAATAAAAAAAAAACAACAAAAAAGAATGTATATTCTCCTATTGTTGAATGTTCTATAAATGTCAATTAGATAAAGTTGAGTAACAGTGTTTGCATAAGTCTTCTATCTCCTTACTGATTTTCTGTTCTCCTAATTGTTGCAATAGGAGTATTGAAATCTTTGCATATAATTTGGGGTTTGTCTATTTCTCTTTTCATTTCTGTTCATTTTTTCTTAATATTTTGTAGCCCTGTTATGTACAGTAGCATAATTAGGATTGTGATTTCCTCTTAATAAACTGATTTCTTTATCACTTTGAAATGACCTCCTTTATTCTTGGTATATTCTTTTTTTTTGTAATGTGCTTTGATATTATTACAGTCATTCTAGCTTTTTCTTCTTTGATTGGCATTAGTATGGTTACCCTTTTCCATCCTTTAACTTTTAGCCTATCTGTGTCTTTTAAAGTATGTCTTGTAGGTAGCATACAGTTAGATTTTGAGTCTTTAAAAATCCAATCTAAGAAGCGGCGCCTGTGGCTCAAAGGAGTAGGGCATTGGCCCCATATGCCAGAGGTGGTGGGTTCAAACCCAGCCCTGGCCAAAAACTGCAAAAAAAAAAAAAAAAAAAAAAATCCAATCTGAAAATCCCTCCCTTTTAATTGAAATGTTTATACTAGTGGTTCTCAACCTTCCAAATGGCACAACCATTAGGAACATGAGAAACTACATTAAAGGGTCACGGCATTGGAAAGATTGAGAACCACTGGTTTATACTATTAATATTTATTGTGCTTCTTGATATAGTTAGGTTTAAATCCATTATCTTATTTATTTATTTATTTATTTTGGTTTGGTTGTTTGTTTTTGTTTTTTGAGATAGAATCTCAAGCTGTCACCCTGGGTAGAGTGTCATGGCATCAACATAGTTCACAGCAACTTCTGACTCCTGGGCCCAAGTGATCCTATTGCTTCAATTTTTCTATTTTTAGTAGAGACTGGGTCTCACTCTTGCTTAGGCTGGTCTCAAACCTGTGTACTCAAGCGATCCACCTACCTTGGCCTCCCAGAGTGCTAGGATCATAGGTGTGAGCCATAGCACCTGGCATTATCTTATTTTATTATTTTTTATTTGTGTCATTTAGTTTTTGTTCCCTTTTCCTTTTACTGCCTTTTTTTGGTCTCTTGGGTATTTTTTCATGACTTCATTTGATCTACTTTTTTGAGTATTGAGCTACAGTTCTTAGTTTTATTGTTTAATGGTTGCTCTAGGGCTTATAGTATTTAAATTATCACAGTCTGTCTTTTAGTGATTTTACACTACTTAAAACTTGTCAGTCATATATTTTCACTTCTTCTCCTATAATATCTGTAACATTGTGAAGTCTTCTGGCAATCCAAAGAGAAAGGATTACAGAGACTTTGGTCCTGATGTCTTTTTTTTTTTTTAATTAAATCAAATTAATATGAGGGTACAATTTTTAGGTTATATTGTTCTCAATTCCAGGGTAAAGTTCCATTTGTAGAAGAACCCCTCACCCAGGAGGCATGTTATACACCCTCATAATGTGTGTGAGATCCGGCCTCACGCCCTCCCTCCTTCTGCCAAATGTGCCCCCCACCTCACTTCCCTCTACCCCCCAAATGGACTATATTAGTGTTTTTTTCTTATGAGCATGTAATTGTTTATATATTAATTTCATATTAGTATGGAGTACATTGGATACTTATTTTTCCATTCTTGTAATACTTTACTAAGAAGAATGTATTTCATTCAACTCCATCTAGGTAAATGTAAAAGATTCAGCCATTTTAATGGCTGAATAATATTCCATGGAATACATATACCACTGTTTGTCAATCCAGTCATAGCTTAATCAGCACTTCCACAACTTGGCAATTATGAATTGAGCCACAATAAACATTCTAGTGCAAATGACTTTTTGTTCTTCTGAGTAGATACCTAGTAATGGGATTGCAGGGTCAAATGGAAGATCTACTTTTAGATCTTTGAGGAGTCTACATACTTCTTTCCAAAAAGGCTGTATTAGTTTGCAATTCCACCAACAGTGTAGAAGTGTTCCCTTCTGAGAAGGGCCCTGATGTCTTGAAGCCACTGACCTATCGCAACAACTGCCTGCCTCATTTTTATGCCATGAAGAAACAACAGCAAGAAAATTTAATTTGTTGAAGCAAGTGTTTCATCAGTTACAGCTGAATCCAATCCCCCATACACAAATGAAGAGGATACTATCTCTGTATATTTAAACAATCATTTTTATTTTTCACACATTAAAAATCAAACAGTCATTTTAATGTTTTCAAGAGGCAACTTATTTCACAACAACCCACTTTACTCATCCTCTGCCTCACTATTTTCAACCTTTACCCAAAATGTCAAGTATCAAAGCACAAAACAGCACTGTTATAATTGATGTACCACTTATTTTCATCTGTTTGTAGACTTCATTCTTAGAAGGCAGGATGTGTGTCTTATTTGTCCTTTTGCCTTTAGAAGCTAAAACATCTCCTGGTACATATTAGAAGGCCAGGAAGTTACTGTTTAGTTGAATTACAATAGAATGAGAAGAAGCCCTTTCATTCCATGGTAGAAGCTGTGGCCACAGGATAAACACCCATGCTCAGATATGAGATAGACCAGGGAAGCAGAAGGAAGCCAGGAAAGGAGGCCAGCACCCTGTCATTGTACCAGCGTCTCATTCCTATAATACAGGAAGAGTTATTTGGCTCTACAAAGACAAAAGCGTCTCTTCTAGCTTCATGGGGGGAAAAAAGCATCTTACAAAAAAAGAAGCCTTGATAGATGCTTTAGCAAATGCTCCTCCATTTTCAGCATTTTCTGCCTATAGTCACATATCACCAAAGAGAGTAATCATATTAAGTTATAGGTATTGTACATACTGCAGTGTTTCACTTAAAATGGGCAGTGACTCACAAAACACAAGCAGCTAAAAACCAAACAATGGCCTGCTCATTTAATTTTGTTTTCTGCTATACTGATTACATGCTCATCAACTGCCTCAGCTCTGAGAGTGGGGCATTCTCTGGCCCACGGGGTCTGAAACCAACAGAAACCAGCAACAGCTCAAATTGGATTTCTGTTCATGCCTGCACAGAAAGGTTAGACAAGCTATTGAGGCATGAAACTCCACACTCCTGAGTCATTGACAACTGAAATCGCCTAAGTGTGAGATCATACTTCTGCCTGAAGACTTGCAAGAATATCTTTGGATGGGTGTCACCGGGATGAACAATTAAGATGGGGCCAGTGGGACTGGGAAAGTTTGACACTGACATAAAATGTGATTTTGTATTTTATGATGACACACACATATGAAGTCATTCTCTTCAAATACATAGACCTGTAATCCCAAGAAAGGTCATAGACATTGTGAAGCCAAGGGCATTTTGAATAGATTCAGAAAAGCAGGGTTTAAAAACTCAGTTGCATTTGCAACCATTCATTTTTTACATGCATGCCTAGACCACCTGATAAATAATACATGTGTATTATGCTTATAAAACATGTAAATTGAGTCTAATTTGCAAATAAATGCCTTGAAGAATTTTTAAGACTTCAGAGGTAGCCTTAATCTTAGGATTTGCAGCCTTCTTATTTGTGTGGTTTTTATTTTATTTTGTGACAGCTGCCATCCATTCAATTAAACTATATGGAAAATGAAGTTCAGTGGTTGTTTTTTTCCCTCCTGAAAGAAGAAAATGATCAAAAAGTTGGCAAGATGGGAAGCAAGGAGCACATTTGGAAACAGGGAACTCAAACAGCGCCACATGAAAATCAGGGCAGAGGAAAGGCAGCGGCAGAGCAGGGATAGCCTCACTTGTTATCTCCGTCCTTCACGCTCATTCTCAACATTCTTTCCTCGCTGTGGAGAAAAGGAGTTGCAATTAGACTTGGCAAAGTTCGGCGCTAAAATAATGCTCCAACAGCAAACATAAGCAGAAACTGAAAATTCGGAATCTGCAGGCGTGGAAAATACTGCAAGGGGTGATCATTTTAAATGTATTCCAGCCATGATCATACCAATGTACATAGCTATGATTTAATAAAAAAAAAAAAAAATTAAATGTATTCCAGGATGGTAGAGCCGCCCCTGGCAGCCACCCAGAGAATAGGTGGGCATGACCAATATTGGCTTCTTGTGAAAAGCAGCTACAAATTCCCCATGATGTGCAGGAAGGAACCCAGAGTAGAGACTTGCATACAGAAATTCATGTTCAAGACCACTGAACTCAGGTTACACGTGAGACATGTCTTCCTGCTCTAGCCACTGTCTCTGGAGGGCTTGCTCTGTACTGGGCACCAGGAGAAACATAACTCACAATGTCCTCACAACAATCCTCATAGTTGAGATGTTTAGAAACAGAGAAATTAAAGCACAGAGAGGTTAAGAGGGCTGCCCAAGGTCATATGACTAAGTGTGGCCATCCTGGAATCAGCATTCGGGTCTGAGGGTCCCAAACGCAGGGCTCATGACATCTCTGGCAAGAGTCTCTTTGAATAAAGGACAAATTCTGTCCTACATGGACTAGGGAAGCTTGCTGGCTAAAAGGAATCTCAGGGATCCTTTGGTAAATGAAGGATTCATTCATAAGGATAAATTCGTAAAGTCAGATTTTTCTAAAAACTTTGCATGTGCGCTAAGTATAAGAGGTGGCAGTCAAGGGGGTTGTTATGGAGGAAATGCTATAGCTTATTTTTTGATGATTGGAATTTCTCCCCTCTCCTGCTTGTTCTTTCAGGTCACACTGTGCCCACACAGGGAAAAAACCTCTTCTGAGTCTGGAGCCCCAGCCACTGCAAAGAGTGTCTTCTGAAACAGCCGGGTGCAGGGGAAGGTCTAGCGTGACCAGACACACCTGTTCACCTGATGGAATGAGCCCCAGTGAACCAGATTCAGGAGAAAGCAGGGGAAAAGACCCCTCTGCCACTTAGAATCTACTTTGTGCTTCTTGCAGTTTTGTGCAAGAAAAGATGTGTGAGTAGCAAGCAGAGGGAAGGACATTTATAACAGCAGGAGAGATTAAGTGGACAGAATGGCATTAGAATTGACCCGTTGCTCTAAGCTTTCAGGCTGGTGTAGTGCTGTTTCATATCACATCATTTATCCATTTAATATATTGTTCAAATGCTTATGCTCGAAGATGTGGGGATATGACACACAAGGCTGTTGTTTTCACGAAATTTATATTCCAGATGAGAAGATAGACAATAGGGTGCAGTGGTCCAGGCCTGTAATCCCAGGACTCTGGGAAGCTGATATGGGAAAGATTGCTTGAGCTCACAAGTTCCAGATCAGCCTGAGCCCCACTGGCGGCATAACCCATGGAGATGTCCTGGGCATCATCACCCTCTCTTTCCCTTTGGCCCAGGTCAGAACTTCAATTCAAGGTTTGTAAAGGCTGTTATTATTTTGCTATTACAAAGTTTAGGAAAATATAAAGAAAATAAATACACTTCAAAAGATGTCATAGACTAATTTCCTTGATTTTAGGTGGCAATGGCTACCTAAGTTTAAGTGTTCCATACACTTCTATTTCAAAATTTGTTCTAGTGCTCCTTTGTGAACCCACCCAAACCACCAGACCATCTTAGCTACTTAACTTGCACCACTGAGCTGGTGCCCTGAAACCCTCTCATCCTCATGCTAACTTTATCTGTAGTTGGAGTCGTTTGTGTTGTACATGTTAGCACCAGGAAGACTCTGCTATTCACTGTCCAGGGAACAAGCTGATCTTCATGCTTAATATTCTGGCACAAAGACCCTTTTCTTTGCATTGAGTTTTTCTTTTCATGAGGCTTTCAATGAAATGGTTAACAAAGGAAGCCATTATTTTCTATTAATATTAATATTTAATCAAAGTAGAATGATCTCTATGCACCTTGCTGCACCTGAGAAGGGATGGTTCACCTGAGGGCATGTAGCTAGAAGTCAGAAGAGGCAGTGAGAGGTAACAAGGGTAGACTCCGGCCTGTCCCCAGCTGGTAGCCAGCCTATGTCAGATCCAGGTATCAGGCAGTAAATAGTGTGAACTCTGGTGTTTTAAGAAAACCTCCACCCTGCTATAAAAGGCAAGGAGGCAAGGACATAGCCATCACCTATGATCGACCCATTGGCCAAGCATTGTCCAACCTTTATCTGGAAAAAAAATGGTTCCCCAGTCAAATCCCTTTGTTGTATATTTACAATGGACATTAGCAGGTTAGATAAGGGGAGAAGTCTTAGATTTTAGAAATCTGTTTAACCTTGTTTAATATATCATTTTTATGAACTTATTTTTATTCACTACAAAACATCTTTTAAACATAGCATTTTGCAGAAGATAATTTATAAGAAGTTGAACTAACTTGCTTTGCCTGGAAGTTAAAAGATTGAAAGGAAGGAAAAAGGCTAATATAACAAACAGTTCACAGACTCGGGTTCAGACCCTGCATTAACCTACTTACTGGCTTTGCAGTCTTGGGTGAGTTACTAATTCTTTCTAAGCATTTGACCTCTGATACATGTAAAATACCTTGATACACAATAAATAGTAACCACGTTTTTATAATCTGAACTCACCTTTGCACCTTTGTCCTCTCAAAACTCTATTGCACCCTTAGTCAACACCCCTGGATTAGAGCAGCCAGGAACAGTCGTTAAGAGCAAGGCTTTTGGACTAAGATATACTGTGTTCAAATCTTGGTTCTGCTCTATATTAGCTGTGTGGTCCTGGCAAGTTTACTTGAACTCTCTGGCCTCGTTTTCCTTATTTGTGAAATAGAACTGCTGGGAGGATCAAAAGAGTTAAAACATATGGAGTGTCCAGCCAAGGGGCTAGCTGAGAGTTAATGGCATAGTAAAAAGCTGTGACAGGATTCTGGTTTTCATTTCCGGTCTCCACACTTTTCATTTTTGGCTCCTCTATGATCTTTTTACTTAATCCCATCACTAAGCACATTTGATCCTGGCAGCCAACGCTCCTGACAATGGGGTCTACCAAATCCCTCCTCCACTCTCATCCCAAACTGAAGCTTCCTCCTTGGGGCAACTGCTTATAATTTATTTCTAGATCCCTGGCCCAGCTGCAGGGAAGGAGAACAGACAACGATTTCTCTTCTCACAGCCTCCCACACAGTCGCCTTCCCTGCATGTCCGAGGTTTGACTTCTAAGTGCCCTCTGGCTGCGATTATTCAGGCAAAGTGAAGTGGACAGATGGAACAATTATTCGGAAAGCTCAGCCAATGGAAAAACAAAATAAAAAGACAGAAAAAGAAAACCTTCCACCAAACCCTGCAGTTGAGGGGAAAGAGTTGATTAGTTTAAATTATTCTTATTGCCTGCTAGCTTAGAGAGCGTTTTCCAGGTAATTGCTCAGCTCTTCCCATTTGTTTGTCTGTGGAGAGAAATGATGTCTTCTTAGATTCTGGCACTGCAGGTAGCCCTCCCTTAAAGGAATAAACGCGTTTGGGTGAGACTTGTATAAAGGCAAATTTTTGTTAAGTTATTCTGATCAATTCGTTGGCTTTCATGACAAACACAAGAGATGTTACAGTAATGTGGGAAAAATGGGTGTCTGGATATGAGAAATCACACTCCAGCATGAAGCATGCTTTTAATATCCAGTACTTGGACAATTTACGAGGAAACCTTAATGTTTCATAGCTCTGGCATCTAACGGCCTGACTCAGTTCCTGGCTCTGCCACATTTTTGCCATGAAAGTGACTATAAATTATTTGGCCTCTGAGTTTCAGTTTCCCGGTGGAGATAACAACAGTACTTACCCATAGAGTGATGATTCAATGAAATAGCCATGTATATGTAGGACTTAGCATGGGGCACGCCACATAGTAAATTCTCCGCAAGTGGTGGAAGTTGTGAATAAATTAATAAATATACTGTATTTCAAGTTAAAGGTGGAAAAACTCATCTTAAACTACAAATGATGTCAGCTCTGGACCTCACAAGAATAGGGGTTGAGCACTTATTTTCTGGTTTAATTCCTAGACTATTGCAGTTTCAAATTTTCTAGGGCACATTTCTGTTCATTGAGAGGCACCTATTCCTATACAGGAGATGATCACATAGTATTTGAAGTCTGTTCATTATTCACAAATATGGGGAGAATCTGGTTCATAGATTTACTCTAGAATTTACAGGCCCTAACTGGACTGTCAGTGCTGCATAGCCCTCTGTGCAGGAGAGCAGAAATACTACTTCAGCCTTCCCTGTGCACTACCCTGCCCCAGTTAGGGGTATATGCTGCAAAACCTAAGCTGATGTGAAGTGTTTCAGACTTTCTGCTGTTATAAAACAGAAATCAAAGGCAAACTTTGAATAACTCCGAGCCTAGATTTTTCTCATCTGTGTAACAGGATCAGCCTCTGTGTAACACAGGTCAAATGCTTTTTCAAAAGATAACTCAAAATATTAATAACTACCACAGATTGAGAACTTAATATATCAGGCACCTGTCTAGATGTTTTATAGGAATTATCCTATCTAATTCCTACAACCACTTTCTGAGGGGGGCATTATTACAAGGCCTACTCTGCAGATGAGCTAACAGGCACAGAGGGATTAGTTACCGTATATACTCGAGTATAAACCGAGTTATTTCAACACAAAATTTGTGCCGAGTTCGGGTTTTTCGGCACAAATTTTGTGCCGAAAAAACTCGGCTTATACTCGAGTATATACAGTAAGTGAGTTGATCAGATCTCACAGCTAGGAGCTGGCAGAGTCTGGGTTTGAATCCAGGTCTTTGGATTCCAAAATCAGAAGGCTTAATTGACTGCCTGCGCTGTTACCTTTTATGAGAGTTAATTTCAATCTGGGCACAAGTGGAAACACCTATTTTTGTGGAATGTACTTTGTCTTGGTGTACAGCCACATGAGCAATTCTTGACAAACTATGACAAGGCCCTAGACCAGCGGTTCTCAACCTATGGGGCGCAACCCACAGGAACTGTATTAAAAGGTTGCAGCATTAGGAAGGTTGAGAACCACTGCCCTAGCCTAACCCTGGGTCTGTTCTAATAGCAAATTCAAGATAATGAATACTAATTCAATACGAGCAATAATAGCTACAAAATTTAGTGAATGAGTATTATATGCCAGGTAGCATGCCCAGAACTTTAAAATTAATACAACTAACCTTCACTAAAACTTCAGCCCTGGTGTCTAATAAGCCTGCATCTAACTGCCACTTAGCATTCAATTGCTTTCTCTTTCTCTTTTGCTCTCCAATTTTCCTCACTTTGAAAATAAAATTTGTAGTGAGAATTAAATGAGATAATGTTTGACACACAGTGCCTATAGGAGTGTCCAGCTTTTTTTTTTTTCTCTGCTGCACATTGGAAGAGTTGTCTTGGGCCACAAATTAAATACACAAACAGTAATGAAAGCTGATGAGCCAAAAAAAAAAAAAGTTCATGCATACTTCTTGTGACATATGTATGACACTACAGATAAATAAAAAAATTCTTCAGAAAATAAGCATGTGGCCCACAGGGCACAGATTGGACCCCCCCTGGCTAGAATTTGGCAGGCCCCAATAAATGGGAGCATTTCTATTATCCCTTTTCTAAAACATGAAGAAACCAAGTTTCTAGAAAAAGTGGATGCACTGAAGCCTTGTGACTAGCAAAGTCCATTTGTAAAATCTGGGTCAGTTTCACTCCAAAGCTAGATGACTGTTTGCATTTGACCCATGGCTCTCATACCTGGCCACATATCAGTAACCAATGGGCAGCTTGTTTAAACTCTGGGCTGTCTGCCCCCCATCCCAGGAGACTCTGACACAGCAGGACTTGCGTTCAGGCTGTGCTGCTGCAGGGCCACGTTGGGATCTGCTGCTCTGGCTCCTGCCACCACCTCAGGTTCTGGGTCCCTTCTTCCCTGTCCCACATAAGAAGTGTATCTGTTACAAGCGAGTGCAGAAATCCTTCTGTTTTAGTTAGACTGCTATAACAAAATATCACAGACTAGATGGCTGAAACAACAGAAATTTATCTTCTTACAGTTCTGGAAGCTGGAGATCGAGATGTTGCATGGGCAGTTTCTGTTGTGTGCTCACTTATTGGGGGTGAGGCGAGCAAGCTCTGTGTTCTGTGTTCTCTCCTTATAAGGGCACTAATCCCATCACAGGGTCCCACCCTCATAGCCTAATCCAAACCTAATTATTCCATACCCCAAAATCCCATCTATAAACATTTGTGGTTAGGACTTTAACATATGAATTTTGCAGGGACACAATTCAGTCCATGCATCTTCCTAATTAATTTAAGATGTTCTTCTTTTCTATGTCACTTCGTCAGCAATAGTCTTCACAAAAATTAAAAGATATTGGCTGAACACTTACTTGCTGGGCACTGTACCCAAAGGACTATTTATCTCTTCACTATTTATATTTGATCTACTTTCAAAAAAATATATGATGACTTCTGGGAGATTAAAACCCCAGAAGGAAATACTGGCAAGGACACATCAATTTGTACCCTCTAGATAAACAAGGTCCTTTTCCTGGTTGTTTTTTGTTGCTGTTATCATTATTCACAAACATGGGCATCTGCCCCGAGGGCTGCCTTTCCCCCAGTTCTGTTCACTTCTTGCTCTCCCAGGTTTTTGGAGCTTGGTACAGTGGCTGAGTTATCAGCTGGCTTTGACCTTCAGGTACCTCAGCAGATGAAAAGGCAGCATGTTTGTCTAAAGTGGTGATCTGAACACGCTGTAAGTGACTAGTAACTTGCTATCACCCCACGATGGGCAGGCACAATTGCATTTAATCCTCATATAACCCTAAGGGTTCCACTTTCCATTCTGCAGACGTGGAAACCAAGGCTGAGTGTGTTACTCGTGGTCATATACAGCCAATAAATTGGGGAGCCATAAAGCCACGCACTTTCCTGTTCTGGCTCCACTTAGATTGTTTTCATCTCCTGGAGTGTTCTCTCTGATTGTATTTCTCTGATCCCTTGGCTTGGAAATAGGATGTCTCCTTGGCCAGGTTTCCCACATCACAGAGGCTGTATGAACATACAAGGGGCACAGAAGGGACGTCGGTCAACATGAAAAATCCAACCGTCACCAGTCTAGAGAGACAACGGAGTCAAACAGGTTTCTAGATCGAAGTCTCACTGCTGACATTTAGTATTCAAACGGATTGCTAGAGACAACCCCTGGGATAACTTAATAATGATGAATCCAGTTTAATAAACTCTGTCCCTGATTTTTCTTGTCATGTACTAGAGCCAGATTCAGAAGCTAAAAAAATCACTGTCAAATTGGAAAAGCTGAATAAGCAGGAGGTCAAAAGTGAAGTCAAACAAATGCAATTCAATTATATTTCATAAGCATGGTTTGGTTAAGAGGTTTTTTTGTTTGTTTGTTTTTGTTTTGAGACAGAGTCTCACTATGTCACAATTGGTAGAGTGCTGTAGCATCACAGCTCACAGCTCAAACTCTTGGGCTTAAGAGATTCTCTTGCCTCAGCCTCCCAAGTAGCTAGGACTACAGGCGCCCACCACGATGCCCAGCTATCTTTTGGTTGCAGTTGTTATTGTTGTTTAGCAGGCCTGGGCTGGGCTTGAACCCACCAGCATTGGTGTATGTGGCTGGCATCCTAACCGCTGAGCTACAGGTGCCAAGTCCAAGAGGTGTTTTTAAAACACTATTTCCCTGTCCTATGTGTATTTGCCAAGTAAAATGCATAAACTACATTCCAGAAAGCTTTCAAATTTAAAGGAAAGTCAGGATGTACCATTTCTATGGCATATCCCAAACCTCTTTTGCATACACAATTCTCATGAATATTGTATATATTATATTAAGATGAAGGATTAAGACTGAAAATACAGGGAAGACTGGCCTGCTTCTCACGAGCATGTTCCCGCCCACACGACCACTCATCAGTGTCCTGAGGAAACTGTCAGGAAGCTGGTACTGGAGTCCCCTCAGAAGGGGCATTTAGAAGCCACAAGTTGAGATCTGAAATATTCTAAGTGGGTAAATATAGAAGTTCTGAGACTAAAGAGATATAGATTTAGATCTTGGCTCTGTGAACTCAACCCCAGCACATCATCTCTCTAAGTTTTAGCTTCATACATAGAATGAAGATATTGGTGATATTCATTTCCCAGAGATGTTGTGAGGAGTACATGAGAAAATGCCTATATATTACTTAGCAAAGCCACGAGGTAGTGAGAACGTAATAACCAATAATAAGAACCAACACTGTTATTACTACTATCACCACTTCCAGCACCACCACCTTCCTTCACTAATTTAATGACCATCACTATTGTGCCTCATCCTACAACTGCCGCTGCCATTGCTGACACAACTACCCTATTGCTACTATTATATTTTAAATTCATTTTTTAAAAAACGTTTTTTCCATCCTCATTTTCCCATATGTCCTTTTACTCCTCCTATTTGTAATAGGAAATGGAATTGTTTTTCCTGCCAAATGAGTCACTTGAGATGGGAACATTAATTTACTTGAGCAGATGTTGTCAGTGTTGCTCTGAATAAAAGGTCCCAATATGCTCTGCTGAACAGAGTGTGGATTATACATAAATTCATGTTTCTCAAGCCCCGCTCCCTTTCAAAAACCTTTGGCCCACATTAATGTCTCCCTTTCCTGAAATAGCCATCATCATCTTCTTTAATTCTTTTTATGCTTATGAGACTGATTCCCCCAATTAATAAACTACCTGCAGGCAGTCTTTAGTACCATAAACATAGCAGGCATTCCAAAGATAATGGAGTATGAAGATATATTGAATAAACCACGACTCTGGGCCCTATGTACATGTTTATTTGTTCATGTAACCTGACGTCCAGGGTTAAGTTGGGGACAGGTGATTCCAAAAGCTCACAAGATGCCGTCAGGGTCTTATCTCTCTCCCTCTGTCAGATCTGCTTCCCTCTCTGTTGTTTCTAGATAGACTCATATCCTCATGGCAATGTGTCTGGAGGAAAATAGATTGCCTTTCTCTAGCACTCCTACTATGTGCAGGGGAAGCTGCATTGCATGGAGCAGGCTTTGGTCATGGGGCCACTGCAGGGTCTAGATGGCCCCATCCAATCACTGAGCCAAGTGAAGGGGAGAAAAGCCTTCCCAGAAGAAACTCTGGCATAAGGACAATGGACTTTGCTGGGGAAAAAGTCTCCTAGGCTCAACATATCCTTGCATCTCAGCCTGCGGAGTGGCTTAACTTTATCTCTCAGGAAGTCCATCTCTATAATTATTAAGTCCTCCTCACTGACCACCCAAAGGACTGCAACAATCTGCCCAGCATACGGAGGCGGTCAACATAAGGAACTAGGCCTACTATACTGATACGTCCTTGTCGTGCATATCTGGGCTATGAAACTTAGGTCAAGTTAAGGAGGTGGTCAATGTAGGAAATAAAAGCCTCACTTATCTTTTGTTACTATCAGAGCTCTAAATAGTAAAAAAAAAACAAAAAAAAAAAAAAAAAAAAAAAAAAACATGTGGGCAATTGCTTATTCTGTTTTACTTCCTCATCTATAAAATGGGGAGAATGCATGCCCAGCTTGTCTTAGTGAATTGGTATGAGCATTAAATGAGTTATTATATTTTAAAATGCTTGCCTAAGTGACTGTTATCATAGTACTAATATTACAAACATTTATTTAGTTCCATGTATCTGGCACTTTGCTATATTCAAGAAAGACAATGCTAAGTAAAACATAGAACCCTGCCTTTAAGGAGGTCACCATCCAGTGGCAAGGCAATTTGATAAACCACTCTAAACAACAATTAGGACACAATGTAATAAATGTCATGATAAACACGTGTACAAGAGATGTGTTAGTACCAGAATCACATGCTAAAAACATAACAGGATTCGCCATCAAAATCTTTCAGTTGGCTCCAAAGTTTCTTGCTTAGCTTCTCCCCTATAGACTAGATTAGCTGCATGAATTTTGAAGCGCTGCTATTTAATGCATTAATGTTTATAAATAAGTGTCATATCCCCTTGATAAATTCACTCCTTCATCATTTGCCCCGCTTTATCCTTAGTAACCTTCTTTGCTACTTTGATACAGTTACTCTAGCCTTCTGCTGATTTGTGTTAGCATGATGCATCTTTTTCTATTCCTTCACTTTAAACCAGTTTGTATCTATTTATTTAGAGTAGCTATTTCATGTGCAGCATATAGTTGATTCTTGATTTGTAATACAATCCGGCAATCTCTATATTTTAATTGGAGTGTTTAGACCATTTACACTTAAAGTGATTATTGATACAATTGTGTTAAAATCTCCCATCTTGCTATTTGTTTTCTCTTTGTCCCATTGATTTTTACTTCTTTAAAAAATTTTCTCTTTTTGACACTTTTACACCCTAGTGTGCTTAGGAACAGAGTGAACAAGTAGAAGCTGTGGAGGGCAGGCTTTGTAGTAACAAGGGGTGGAATGGTTCCCTGTTTCTGCAGAAGGATGTGATTGGCTTGTTTGAGTAATTCTGTGGGCTGGCAGGGAACTGAAGTTGGTTACGCAGGGATGGGCAGGCACTGTGATAAGGAGGGTTGCCTGGCTGGGAGACCTTATCTGTAGGAGCAGAGTGGGTAGGTTGATATGATCAGGCTATTGAGGCCTTCTCAGTTTTGTTGTCAAGGTAGTATATCATTTCAGTTTAAGCCTTATACCACCACAGAGGAGAGTAAATAAACATATCACTTTGAACAAGGAGGTTCATCTTCTGTAACTTGCAAGCTGTTTCCATAGCAGATCACCTTCTACCCCTGCTCATCAAACAATAAAGTTCTTTCAAAATCTTACATGGAATTTAAAATGCCGGATTTATCACTAAGGCCCTTCCTAGCTTTGTTCCCTTGTTCAGAAACTGCAGGAAATCAAAGGCCCCACCTCCACCCCAGCTTGTAGCGTGTGGCTGCCCCGTCTCTAGGCAAGGGTTCTCTGACTGCTCAGATATATAACTGGGACTCCCCCCAGCTCTCCTCACCATGGACTCACCCAGCTACCTTTATTGCAACAAAGAGAAAAAATCAATTGACCTTATCAGTCTCTGTAGCTGTAACTTAGAGAAATAGAAGCCCAGTGATCGCCCTTAATGAAAATACACAGTCTCTAATTAATTAAGTCATCTGCAGCTGAAAGAAATTGGGGGAAATGTATTAAAAGCAGTTATAATTAGGGATACACAAAAAACCAGACACATGACACAGTATATAATAAATAAAATTAGCATTGTAATATGTGCTGTATTTTCACACTCTGAATATATTTAAAACAATATAATTAAATGAAAACCTTTCTGCTGTGCTTTTGTGTAGTGATACTTTTTTTTTTAGGTTTTAAATGCTAATTGGGACATTTCAAATGTACAGCCAAATACCCAAAATATTAATATAATCTCCTGTACCAACCTCCCATATTAACAGATGTTAACATTTTGCATTATTTTCTTTAGAATCAATTTTAAATTAAATCTCTTTTTAAAAACAGAAAGCATCAAGTTTAGATAAAGCATGTCCATCCCCTCCTCTACCTGGTCCTCAGGGGTAACCATTACCCAGAAGTTAGTGTGTTTCTTTCCATGCACGTATGTTTAAACTTTTCTTATATTATGTAGACATAGCCATACATGATATATGTTGCTGTTTTGTGTGCTCTAAATGTTTATATAAATATTAGGAACCATATGGCACATTGTCCTTGTAACTAGCTTTACTTATCAACATGTATTGAGATTTATCCACATTGATATATGTAGATCTACGTTGTTCATTTTAACTGTCTGTAGTACTTTGCTGTATGAATAAACCACAGTTTATTTACTCATTGACATACAGAGAACAATTTTTTTTGTTAGGTATATATATACACACTTTTTTTGTTTGTTTATTTATTTATTTATTTTTGAAGTAGCAGAAGACAAGAAATAAAATGTGCTGCAGAGAGGATTTTGTGCATGTCTCCTTGGGCATGCATGGAAGAGCTCCTGCAGGCTAGAGACCTAGAGGTAGAATTGCTTGGCTGATAGAAACGTGCTCATTTTCAGTTTTTGTGGGCATTTAAGAATTGTTCTTCAAAGTGGTGGCTAGGTGCGGTGGCTCACACCTGTAATCCTAGCACTCTGGGAGGCTGAGGCAGGAGAATTGATTGCCTGGGCTCAAGAGTTGGAGATCAGCCTCAGCAAGAGCGAGACCCCATCTCTACTAAAACCAGAAAAATTGGCCAGCACTGTGTCAGGTGCTTGTTGTCCCAGCTACTCAAGAGGCTCAAGTGAGAAGTATCACTTCAGCCCAAGAGTGTGAGGTTGCTGTGAGCTATGATGCGACAGAACTCTACCCAGGGTGACAAGAGTGAGACTCTGTCTCAAAACAAAAAAAGAAAGAAAGAAAGAAAGAAAGAAAGAAAGGAAACCAAAGCGGTCCTACCAATTTTTAAAACCCACCGGGAACTCCCAGATCCTCATCAATATAGTTGTACATGACATTTGTTAGTTTGTGCATTAACTCACTGCTTTTGAATGCTTTTAAGGATTTTTTTTAAAACACAAACAATTGATTTTAAGTTATGAATAAATATTTTTCTTCATACTTGAGCATCCTGTTTTATTACTTGAAGAACTAGCCTTTTCAGAAATAATTCAGTTTCTATACATGAGCTGGCATACAAAAGGCATCTGTTCATAGACAAAAAAGAAGACAGAGGGTGAATATATGGACAAACAAATAAAAATAACGATTTCAGAGTTCTGGAAAAAATATAGAAAATGATCTAATAGCAACCTAATGAACAGAGACTTCCTTACCCAATCTTTCTTTTCTCTTTCTGTTTATAGTTGTGCTTGCTTGAGAATAACCATTAAATTGCCTCCTACCCAAAGAATTTACAAACTGGAAACATGAAAAGACTTGAATGGTGGAAATTGATATGTTGATTGATCACCATAGCCTCAGAGGAAAGGGGGTGTGGGACAGAAGAATGGGAGTGTGGAACAAAGTTGAGCAGGGTAACTCTCAAAAGGTTACCACCAAGATATGAACTTCCATTTGCATTATTTTATGTTTTTAAAATTAATGAAAAAAGGCACTCTTTCCCTTCCTAAAATTCATCCTCCCCTGGTTCATAGCTTGTCAATCGCTTCCCTCAACTGTCCCATCAGCTCAGATCTTGGAGTTTCCTTTCCCACTATTACTTTTTTCAGTTAAAAATGAAGAGCTGTGTGGCTCAGCTATGTGAGTACTGATTATGAGGTCCAATTCCCCTCAGTTAGACAGATTGAAAAATGTCCCCCTACATGTCCCATGGGTGGGTCCTAACACCCCTCCTCCCACTGCCATATTTCTTTCCCGTTGACCACAGGTCTCGTGGCAGAGTATTGAGTCTTGGTATTTACTGTGGTTTTTCTGAAACCAGTTTGTAATTTTTAACATCAGTGACATCAAATTTATATAGCAAAACATCTGACATAAATTCATTGAGAACTTTTGGGTACTAGTATCTATTGACCAGGGAATTTGAACTTTATGTTTTCATAAGAAAGAAAAATTAACATTTTAATGATATTACAAGAGTCATGAAAGGAAGACTTGATACAATAATGTCAGCCTTTATTTATGTGAAATAAGAAATCACTACCTATGAGAATTGCTTCATATTATATATGAAAATAGAAATTAAAAGGTGGTGGTGAGCGTGAAGAACAAGAAAGAGTTCAGCTCTATTATAAGATGTAAAACACTAATATTTGACGGCTCAGCCTAGGTAAATAGGACACATTTACTGTTGTCTTTTTTTTTCTATAACAAGTCTTCCTTTCATGATTCTTGTAATATCATTAAAAAGTTAATTTTTCTTTCTTATGGAAATATAAACTTCAAATTCCCTGGTCAATAGATACTATTACCCAAAAGTTCTCAATGAATTTAGGTCAGATGTTTTGATATATAAATTTGACACCACTGACATTAAAAATCAAACATGAGTGTAAACAGGGCAATAGACATGACCATATTCAAGTTTTGCTGGTGGTTGGCTTACCTCCACTATCACCCCAGGGTCTGCTGTCCTGGAAGCTGGGGAGGTTGTTTCCGTAAGTCCTGGGCACCCGGGTGTGCTGCTCACAGCTCTTCCTGTGTCTGCAGTGGGTCTCTCCCTCCACGTCTGCTTCCCTCAAAGCCTGTGATGTTTTATCTCATCTTTGTCTTGGAGCATCCTGATTTTGGCAGCAATAGTTGTCCCTGTCTAGAGTCCCTTTTCCTGGATCTGTTTACTAAACCATGACATTAGGCAGAAGCTAATCTCTCGTCCTCACTTTGACAAAGCTGTGCTGGATTCCATGGAGCAAGAAGGGAAACGCTTCTCTCCCACCCCAGAGTCACCTAGGCCTAAAGGTAGCACCAGTGGTGCCAAACCCACAAAGCTGGCCAGGCGCAGTGGCTCACGCTTATAATCCTAGCACTCTGGGAGGCCGAGGCTGATGGATTGCTCCAGCTCAGGGGTTCGAGACCAGTCTGAGCAAAAGTGAGACCCCGTATCTACTAAAAATAGAAAAACTGAGACAAGAGAATCACTTGAGCCCGAGTTGGAGGTTGTTGTGAGCTATGACACCACAGCATTCTACCTAGGGCAACAGCTTGAGACTCTGTCTCAAACAAACAAACAAACAAACAAACAAAGAAACCCCCCCCCCCCCCAAGCAAACCACAAAGCAGGACAAAGCCTCCCAAAGCCAGCCTGCTGGCTTGTGGCTCTAGTCCTCTCTCCACAGACCCAGGCTGGGAGCGACCAGCAGCGACAGCGCTGCCCTCGTCCTCTTGGCTATCCATTCTCTCCTACTCTGCTCCACAGGTGTCTCCACGCAAATGCACTTGAGGGAGAGCCAGTCCCCTGTAACCAACAGCTTCACAACTTCATGCGTCTAGATTTCTCTTTGGGTTTAGCCAAGATCCCTGCCACAGACAACACACACACACACACACAATCTTTGGTCTTCAGCTTCTCCCTTTCTCCTGGCTGCTCCCACTGCGTTTCCACATGTTCAAGCCTCTTGTGTCATAAACTAAACAAACTCCATTGACTGTGGATAGACCCACCTTCCCCCGATTGCACCATCTCTTTCTTGTCTTTCACAGACATGCTTTTCTCCCTTTTAACCCAATTTTTAAATCTTATTCATATTTACTTTAGACACATCAGTATTTTTAAATTTTATAGTGAACATATATTAAACTTATAATAACAGCAACAAAAAAAAATATGGTCCCTGGGCAGCACCTGTGGCTCAAAGAAGTAGGGCACCGGCGCCATATGCTGGAGGTGGCAGGTTCAAACCCAGCCCCGGCCAAAAACTGCAAAAAAACAAAAACATAGTCCTTGGGATGAGTTGAATTTTATCTCCTCCCAATAGACATGTCCGGGTCCTAACTGCCATTACCTCAAAATGTGATTTTCTTTGGAGATAGCACAATTGAGTTAAAATAAAGTCATTAGGGTTGGCTGTAATCTAATATGACTATTTGTAAGAAGGGGAAACTTGAACACAGATGTATGTACAGGGAAAATGTCATGTGAAGATGAAGACAGAGGTTGGGGCGATGTTTCCACATCCAAGGTATACCCCAAATTGTCAACCAACCACTGGAAGTTGGGGCAAGGGGTGGGAAGTAGAATGAGTTTCTCCTTCATAGCCTGGGCAGGAACCCACCCTGCTGACTTGACCTCAGACTTCCAGTCTCCAGTTTGGGGCACATTGTTTTGGCAGTCCTGGGAAACTGAGGTGGCCTCTGTATCTCCATTATCAAATGTTGATGGCTCCCTCCACTTGTGTCTCTCCACTGCCTGGCCACCGACTCATGCACCAACTGCCTCTGTGCCATCATCCTGCTGCAACTTTCTCATCAAAGCCACACGTGACCTTCTTTTTGCTCATCCCAACTGAGGATTCTTCAGCCACGTTTTACCTTGTTTATCTCTCCCTTCTTCCTCAAACTCTATCCTCTCCTGGCTTTTATGGCATTGCCCTCCTGAATCTTCCTCCTGGGTTTAGTTAGGGAAATCCTTAGGGTTTCCCTTTCTTTTGTCCATTCTTTAAAGGGGGATATTCCTTTCCTAAGGGTTCTCTCTAGAGTTCTCCTCTCTTGCCACATTAGGCGCCCCACAAGGAATCTTTATCCATTCCTGTTGACTTTAAGCTAAACCTTTAATTCAGGTTGTTCTGAGTTTCAAACCCCTTCATGATCAGAGCTCACCTGCTTGATAGAAAAAAGAAACCCACTAAACTAGTGTGAGTGAAAGGTGATTTCTTTAATGGAATCGGGGTTCCTTCAGGAGGTCTAAATAGCAAGAGTTACAAAGCCCCTGGAGGAGGGACCTACCAAAGGCTAGAGAACAAAGAGTGACTTTCTCCACACCCCTCCCCCAGGCCTCTACTAGGGGCTTCAGCAGAGACCCCCCCCCCCAGCCCACCAGACTTCCTCTGGGCTCCTGGGCCTGAGACAATGAGGGTCCAAGCAAGCACTTGGTTGAAAGGCTGCAGGGCTCTGGGCTCTGCTTTGCTTCCCACCCCCCCACCCCCCATGTCTGGTCGTGCAGGCCTTGCGAGGCGCCACCACTTCCCTCAGCTCCTCGCAGGCACCCAGCCTCCTCCTGGCTCTGGGTCTTGCTTCCTTTTGGAAGTCGCCCCAGCCCACCTCTTCTCCTCCCCAAGTCTGAGTTTATTATTCTAGCTTTGGGGCCCCTGGCACCCTGTGCTTCTCATACCACACACCCACACTGTGTATCATTTCTACTTATTCTTCTGTGCCCCTCGCTGAGCTGAAAGCCTCTTTGTGGACACAGCTGAGCTTGTTAAGGTATATTTGTTAAAAAAAATCACAGAAATGCTCTGAGCAGGTATATGCCTGTATTAACCTCAGTGCCATTGGCTTTCTGGGCTGATAATTTTTTCCTGGGGGAGCCACCCTGTGTGTTGCAGGGGGGGTCTCATGGCATCCTTGGCCTCTGCCCACTAGATGCCAGTCACACTCTTCCCTCTCAAGACATGACAATCAAAACATGTCTCAGGTGTTGCCAAGTGTCTCCTGGGTGCAAAATTGCTCCTGGTTGAGAAGCAGTTGTTTAGACTAACAGGTATTTATTATAAGGGTACCAATGAGAGATCAGAGAGGCTGATGTAGCACAGGAAACCCAGCAAGTAACCTTTCTGTATCCCCCGAGAATCTGGACCTAGGGGCTGAAACAGCCCTGCTTTTAAATCTCCTAGGAGCCTGGTGTTTGTGGAATGTGCAGAGCAAGGTGCAAACACCAGGAGCTGATGCCAGAGGGTGAGGCTGGGCAGCCGTGCAGTGGATTTGGGCTTTAACCCTATTGAGTGCACAGACAATGACACAGTGACACTGTAGATGGACAGACAGGCAGTATTGTGAGCAGATGTGCAAAGGATGGAGACATAAGGCAAAAAGGGCTGGACTTTCCATGCTAGGGTTCCCAGGGAGGCCACAGCAATGCTGTGCAGGAGAAACGTGAGGGTTTTACCTGTGGCAGCAGCTAATCCGCTGTCTCCCTCTTACTATTTGTGGTATGGCTTGGATAAGTCTATTTTCAAACCTTTTTATTTGGTAATTTGTTTCTTTTTCGTAGGAAGAGTAGGAAAAAAGAGCAGGCTAGAAAAAAGGAAAATAGGGGGCTCAATTGTTACAGTTTGCTAGGCGGCCTTAAGAACGAAGGGAAATGACTGGGTGGAGAGAAGAAACATTGTAATTTACATGTGAAACATTAGAACTAAATTAGAATTTGGTTTTTCTTACTACATCCCCTTCTTTTAAATTTTCTTTTTCTTTTCTTTTTTTTTGGGGGGGGGGGGTAGGAAAAGAGTCTCAATTTACCGCCCTCCATAGAGTGCTATGACATCACAGCTCACAGCAACCTCCAGCTCCTGGGCTTAAGCAATTCTCCTGCCTCAGCATCTTATTTTGAAACTCTTAACTAGGTGAAGCAGAACTACTAATTGTCTTCTGATACACATTCCTCTTTTTTCCTTAACAATGGAATCCTAATTTTTTGTTGGGCTTATAGGGTTCGAAGGAAGATTTTACAGGTATGATAAGGAGACTGCGTATGGTAAAATGACAGTCTTCAGGCCAGATAAAGCAGAAGTGAATGGTATGAGTCTCCCTAAAAGGAGGAAATTCATTCTTTGTTCTCTTTTTTGCTCTGGCTCGAATGCAGACACAGCGGCTGGAGCTTGCCTAGCCTTATTGTTACTGGATGAAGAGGGTCCAGCCACCTGTCACAGTCAGCCAACATGCAGAGACAGGTATAGATCCACCAAACTTTGTCAGAAGGCTGGGATTCTGGAGAACAGTGCGAGTAGCCTCTCTAAGACTGCTCTGATCTTCCATTTCCAAAATTAGTTTTATACATGTGAGTTCATGTGAAACATACAAGTGAAAACCATGTTAACCTTTATCTTAAGCAATAATCGGCATTACCCATGACCCATAGTAAACAATAATCAGTATAACTCATGACTCAAAATAAAATTTCAATTCCAAAGTTAATCCCCTAAATCAGTCCACCTAAATTACTCAAGATAGGCATCTTTAGGGTGGGAGCTAAATTTACAAAACAGTAAGAATGGGAGACAGGGAGTGAAGGTCAGGCAGGACCTAAAACACCCAGACCAGTTGCGTCATGTCTGCCGTAGCCTGACAGATTCCAGGAGGTGAACTTGTATATTGAAAATAATGAAGCAATAAAACAGAAGAAACTTCCATTCCCTCATACTACAGAACAAAGGTCAGCAAATTTTTTCTATAATGAGCCAAAGAGTAAATATTTTCAGTTTTGTGGACCAAACAAGTCTCTGTCACAGCTAGTCAGCTCTGCCATTTTGGAGTAAAAATATCCATAGATAATATGTAATAAATGAGTTCCAATATATCCCAATATTTGTTCCAATAAAACTTTATTTATACACTGAATTTTGAATTTGTTATAACTTTCATGTGTCACAAAATATACCTCTTTTATTTTCAACCATTTAAAAATGTAAATTCTTAGCTCGATGACTATACAAAAACAGGTCATGGGGCGGGATTTGATGTGGGGCATGGTTTGCCAGCTCCTGATCTAAATCATCATGTGGTCCCAAATTGCTTATCTTTATTTAGGTTTTAATAACAGGAGAAAGACACTTCTTTTGCTGTGACTCAGCAGAATGAAGTCCTGATTTACAATAAGTAGATGCAACAACCCCTAGGGTGTTCCACCTCCACCAGTCCTTTACCGGCTCAGTGTGCCCTCTGCCCACCCTAACTTCCTGGGTTTTCTCTTAAAGCTCAAATTTGCAACTCTCTTTGAGGATGGCCTTAGGGCCACTGGAGCTTTGGGGTGGAAAGAATTTTCATGCATAATGGAGCAGCCCTTTCCTGGAGGACCTCAAAGCTGAGCTGTCTTGCATTGTGTCTGGACAAATACAGACAGAATTTATACCCAAGAATGGTGTTTTTCAACCTTTTTTTATCTCATGGCATATTTACATTATATTGATTAAAAAAAAAAAAAAAGTAAAAAAGAAGAACACACTGTGCTTTGAACTTCTTTTGAAAATAATTTAATTAATGATCTTTACACATTTTGGGGGCACACCTAAGATCCTTTCATAGCACAGTGATTGAAAATCACACCCCTCCTGGTCCCCTGTAGAACCGGATGGACGTTTTCCCCTCAGGTCCTTGTCTGACATTGGGCCTTTGCTTGGTTTGCTCCCATTCCTGTCCTGTTTCTCCTACTCTCTATGGAACTTCCCCAGGGAGCACTTCCCCATATGAATCACTTGTACAGGAATCTGTGTCAGGATCTGATTCCAGCAACCCTAATCTCAGAAGTAATTGCCATCCTCAAGAAACCTTTCCTCTAGGACCCAATAAAACCCAAGAAATAGTAGCCTCATCTTCGTGTAAATAAAACCTCGGTCTTCTAGGCAAAGCCCTTTTACAGAGTAGCACAGTGAGTGACAGCAGGGGTTCTGGAGTCTGCCTGCTTGTGGAGGAGCCTTTCCAAGCCTCAAGATTCTTCAGCTATAAAATGGAGCTAATAATAATAATAATAAAAAAAAGAAACTACGTCTCAGTGTTGTTTCGAGGACCCGTGGAATATCATAGCACTGCATACATTGTTCCGTACACAAGAAACACTCCATAAAAGTTAGTTATTGTTGGTTACTGTGCCGGCCAAGGCATTTTGACACAGCATTACATAAGCTCCAAAGCAGCGTTTTCTTTGTAAATCATAGAAAAGTAAATGCTACCTGCTGTTCTGTGGGAGCCTGATGAATTACAAAATAGCCTTTTCTACTTTGCAGGTATTTTTGACTACAAATACGTCTAGTTAATTACAGTATAAATGTAAAATAAGGGACACATCCTGCTCTAAAATGTCAGCAATAAATTAGACAAAAGGCTGTGCTCTGAAATCCGGCACACCGGAGCTATAATCCCAACTACACAATTTACTGCTCCTCTAAGGACATCATTATTGATTTACACCATCAGGTTGCCAATACTTACCTTCTAAGTACTAAAGTACCGTGAAGGCTAAATAAAACTGTGCATGCCAACCACTTAGGTCCTCCTTATTAAGTGCTTCCTATGTCCCAGGCATTGTGCTATTATTATTCACAGCCTGATTCCCCGGAAGAGAAGTGGAGAGATTCCAAACAGCACCCGGATACCCTTTGCCCCGATGACAAATGCAGCACTGGTGACAATTCCCAGAAGAATTCCCAATTCTTTGAGAAGCTAATCACTTGGGTTCTTTCCTTGGTTTTTAAATTCAACCCTCTTGGGTTAGTCTGCTAGAAGCAAACCTCTAACACCACAAAGAAACACCAAGGAAATGAGCCTCTCTGTTGCTGCTGAGTGTAGGAAGAGCTGCATCCTTTTACAGACTCTTTGCTGTGTTAATCCAAGTGAGTCTCCATTAGTCCCTTCAGCACCGTCCAATCCATGCTTTGCGGGTACAGCTCAGGCTGTTAACCTGCCAGTGTCGGGGCCTCTCTCCAGGAGATGGCTTGGTGAAGGTCGGGCCTGTGCTAGCACACAGCTCCAGCAGGGGCCAGCCACGCTGCCAGCTCAGAGAGAAAGCAAACCTCTTCTGTGCAGGCCAGGAAAGCCTCACCACGGAGGCTTTCAGCTCTGCTTCAGGAGGGAAAACAAAGAAAAAAGGGGAAAAAACTACACACTCCAAGGGACTCAGTAAATACTTGCAGCCTGCCTGACTCACCAACTTGCTTTGGCCACATAATAACTCCCCTTCTTTAAATATTTGATAAATGATCAATAGTAGGATTGTATTTCCATGAACTAGAGGGTTCTTATTCAGTGGCACAGATTTTTGTTTTAACTCAAACTTTTTTTTTTTTCCTCCACATTCAGCAATTGCTATCAGCTGCTGAATGCCTGTGGTCACATACTCAGCTTCCTGTTTATAAACGCACTCTGCTTTCAGTGAGTCAGCGGTTTCTCCTTCTACCCAGAGGTATGAGCAGCCGTGTCAGGGCCACAGAGGTTGAGCAAGCTTTGTGAATGGCCCCATGTGGCGCCAGGTCATCGCATTGTATGTGACTGCGCATAAGCTAAAATAATTCTGCCCAGTGAGTTTGGTGGTTTTTCATCCGGTTTTGTCAAAGAGAAACAAAGCTGGAGGTTAGTTAAGGTGTTGAGGTTGGATTTTAATCAGTTCTAACTATTGCAATAGGGAAAAAAGTGCAGTGTGAAGGGAAGTCAATTTCAATTTGTGCAGAGATGACTGGGCATTTCTAAGGGAGGAGCTCTGGGCTCAATGGGGTTGTTCACTGGCTGGTGGTTATGCAAGTTCATGTCCATCCCTCCAGGGATGTGGAGACAGAGGCCCCTTCCTTCCTGATGATTGCATTTTGAGGGAATGTTTCTCAGGTCTTTGAGGAAGACATTGGTGGGTTGTAGGAGATATGCATACGTCAGAAGATTATGGTGGAGGGACTCTCAGTTGTAAGCCCTCTTTGGTAAATTCTCTAAGAAAGGGCCTGTCTCCAGGTGCTGGCTTGAACTTTCTCAGGCACTTTAAGGATGGCTGGTGTCCCTCTAGGATTGCAGCCTTGGTCCAGTGAGTGAGATGTGAAAGACAGACCTTGGGGTGATTCTCAGGGACAGATTTTCTCCTTGTCCAAACACTAGCCAGGTTCCCCTGAGCCCTCTCTGAGCCAGGCCTCAACCTTGGCCTATAAGAACTTGCATGACACCAGCGTGGTTCCTAGCACAGATCTTCCTCTTACTCCTGGCTCTTTCTCCAGGACATCCAGCATGCTTGAGGTTCCAAGCAGCACCTACAAACACTCTCCCTCCTTATGTCTGATCTTCCTTCTCCCTTCTTCTAAGCCTCTGTTCAAAAGTCACCTTGGCAGAGAGAACATCCCTGGCCACCAGAATCAAACTAGTCCCTCCCCTTTTCTCACCTTCTATCCCACTAACTCTGCTTTGATTTTCTCCTTTCCCTGTTACTATCTGAAATATTCTGTTTGTTTATTCATCCCTACTGGAAGGTAAGCTCTGAGAGACTGTGGCAGATCTTCTAGGTACCAGTGAACAAAGATATCAAGGTCTCAATGAAACCTCATGATAAAATGTGTGGAAGAAATTAGATTTCCAGATACAATACCCCCCTGTGCTCCAGAGCAGTATAACTAACTGCTGACTTGGCAGCCTCTCCTGAATGTCCCAGCAGCATCTGAAACTCAATCTCTCTAGACCAGACCTGTCTGGTAGGACTTTCTATGATGATGGAGATATTCTACATCTGCACTGTCCAGTGGGGCAGCCACTAGTCACATGGGCCTGGAGCACTTACATGTGGCAAGTATGACTGAGGAGATGAACTTTCAATGCTATTTATTTTTAATAAAACTTAAAATTTAAAAAGCCACATGTAACTAGAGGCTGCCATATGGGACTATATGATCCTCTGCCCAAACCTGGTCCAGTGGTCTCTGTCTTAACAAATAGCATCACTATATACCCAGATTAGAAAGCTGAAAAATGTACAGAGATGGGAACACTTCTACGCTGCTGGTGGTATTGAAAACTAATACAGCCTTTTTGGAGAGAAGTATGGAGAATCCTCAAAGATCTAAAAGTAGACCTTCCATTTTGACCCTGCAATCCCATTACTAGGTATCTACCCAGAAGAACAAAAACCATTTTACCACAAAGACATTTGCACAAGGATGTTTATTACAACTCAATTCATAATTGCCTAGTCATGGAAGCAACCTAAGTGCCTATCAATCCATGAATGGATCAACAAACTATGGTATATGTATACCATGAAATATTATTCAGCCATTAAAAAGATGAAGACTTTATATCTTTTACAGTTACCTGGATGGGGTTGAAATACATTCTTCTTAGTAAAGTATTGCAAGAATGGAAAAATAAATATCTAATGTACTCCATACTAATATGAAATCAATATATAAACAATTACATGCTCATAGTCCAGTTCAATGGCACAGGTTTACCTTCGAAATACAGTTAGTTCCATTAAACCTCTTAAACTAATAATAGAAAAGAAAAGGATGGTTTCTTAAGGAGATACTGGGCAAGACAAAAGCATATGTTGCACACTCTGTTTTGGCAACTTAGAAAGACAAAAGAAAGTTCTATTTTACTGTATGTCTACAATTACAATCTAGCACCAATATAATCTGAAAAGGAACATTTGCTCTGGAAAGACATGTACTAAATTCCCAACTGTACAAGAGACATTATTTGCCTAAAAAATAATTCAAATCTATTGTTATAGCAAAATGCTTCCTGTTGGAATTTTATTGTAAAAATAATTTTTAAATTTATTCCTAAAGCATAAAACAAATAATAGAAAAATTTAACAACAACACAAAAAAAGCCGAAAGCCAGGAGTCATTCTTGGCTGTCATACCCTTTCCTGTACCAACCTGAGAAGCTAATCTATCACCAGGTCCTACTGATTCATCCTAGAGACATATCCACACACACACACAGAGGGTGCCAAAAATATACACATTTTAAGAAAGAAAAATACTGTATTAAAATTGTAATACTCAATACGTGGGTTATTACAAAAGTTTTGAGATATACAAATATCAAGAAACATAAAATACATGTGGGCAGAAGCAAAGGAAGCCCTCCCAGCAACACTGATAAGCCCAGCAAGCCAAAACTTGCACATGTGAATCAGAAGGATGCTGTCGACTGTGTTACTTGGAAGTGGAATAATGGACCATATCATAGTCTGTCTCAAAATTTTCATAGTGACCTATGTATATACCAATAGCAAAAAGATGAATACAAGTCACATTTGAACATCTCTTATAATTGCAGAAGGCAAAGGTGACATGAGTATTACAATTTTAATACTGGTTTTTTCTTTCTTAAAATGTGTATACATTTTTTGGACCCTCTGACTATATAATATAATATATAAATTTTAAATATTCCCATTAATTATATCACTACCACCAGCCTAGAAGAAATTTCATCATCTCTCTTCTTGATAAAAGCCTCTTACCTGATTTATCACTCCACTTTCCCCTTTTCCAATTCATTCTCCATATTCTACCAAATGGACTTGGAATGCATGGCGTGAACCATGACCGTGTCATCATCACCTCCTCCCCAATCTGATATTCTTCAGTGAGTGGCTTGTTTGGACAGCCTGTGGTTCTAATAACGCTTGGAGTCTTTTCCTGCAGGCTCCTTGCAGCTCTCTGGGCTCCAGCCACAAAGGCCTTGTTTCTCCCCTGCATTTGGGTCAAATTCCTTCCCAGTACATGTCAGTTTCCCCTGACCACTGAACAAGGTCAAATCCCTATTACATCTTTCCTTGGCACTTTTATACTTATTCAGTAATTAGCTAATTAATGTCTACATTTCCCACTAGATAGTGAGCTTCCTGAAGCAAAGACTTGGTATGTTCTGATGACCACTTAGTAATATATGCCTAATAGAATCTCCATGTTGAGTGAATGTGTAGCCAGATATTCTTTTGAAATAACACCTAATTTTTCTTTAGTGCGTGTTTTCTTGTCGCCCCATTAAGTCAATGGCAGTGGATATGTCTTAGAATAAAAGAGTTACCTGGGAGAGTCAACGAATGTTTTAAATTTATGGCAAATGTTAAGTGTTGTAAGGGTATTCAAAAAAACAAACATTTTTGGAATTTAAAATGCTTAGCTTTGAATTACAAGGCCCATGTTCTGGTTATTATAGCTACATAACAAATTTCCCCTAAACTTTAATGATATAAAACCATAACTGCTTTATTATGCTCAGAGATCCTGTTGTAGATTAAATTGTGTCCCCTCTCCCTCAAAAATTCATGTTACTGTCCTAACCCTCAATCCCTCAGCATGCGGCCATAATTGGAGAGATTTTTACGGAGGTAGTTAAGTTAATATGAGGTTGCTAGGATGAGCCCTAATCTAGTAGAACCAGTGCCCTTACAAACAAATTAAAAAAAAAAAAAAAAAAGAAAAGAAAAGAAAATTTTGGACATAGACATGTACAGGGTGAGGACTCAGGAAGAGGACAGCCATCTGCAAGCCCTGGTGAGAGGCTTCAGAAGGAATTAATCTTGACAACACGCTTACCTCAGACTTCTAACCTCTAGAACTGTGAGAAAATACATTTCTGTTGTTTAAGACACCCAGTTTGTGATACTTTGTTATGGCAGCCGTGGGAAAATAATACAGATCCTATTGGTCAGAAATTTGGAAAGGGTTCCATGGGGCCTGTTTACCTCCATGATGTCTGGGGCCTCAGCTAGAAAATTCGTGGGCTAGTAGTGACTCCCTAACTGCAGGGCTGCAACCATGTGAAGGCTGGTTCACACGCATGTCTGCAACTTGAGTCCTACCACCCTCTTCCAAATCCCTATGTCGAAGCCCTAGACCCCAGTACCACTGAATGTGACCTTATTGGAAGTAAAATTGTTGCAGGTGTGAAGGTACAATTAGTGAAGATAGGATTAAGGTCATAGTAGAAGAGGGTGGCCCCTAATCCAATATAACTGGTGTCTTTATGAGAAGGGACATTTGTACACTGTCACATACACACACACACACACACACACACACACACACACACACACCGGGAAGACTTCATAGCTGAAACCAGAGATTGGGTGGTGCAGAAGAAGCCAAGGAATGTCAAAGATGGCCAGCAAGCCCCTGGAGGCTGAGGGCGGGGCATGAAACATGTTCTTCCTCAAAGTCCTCAGAAGAAACCAACCTGCTGACACCTTGATTCAGAGGTCAACCTCCAAAGCTGTGAGACAACACATGTCTGTTGCTGAAGCTGCTCAGGTTGTACCATTGTTACAGCAGCCCCAGGAGCTAATGCATTTGGGAAGACTGGAGGACCCCAGCACCCTCACAGGGGCCATCTCTGGAGCTTTCAATGGACATTTCTAGCTTCAGGGAGGTCAGATTCCTTACACAGTAGCCCAGGGACTTTGAGCAGGTGTACATCCCAGTGAACTAGGCAGTGTGTATTGCCTTTTGTGACTTAGCTTGGGAAGTTAGCCAGTGTCACTTCTACCATACTCTATTATCTGAACATACCACTAACTCACCCAGATTCAAAGCTAAGGGCGGCAGTCTCCATTTCTTGGTAAAGGAGTGGGAAGTTCCCGTTGTAGATGACCATGTAAAGTGAGAGATGTTGTGGCCGTTTTGGAAAATACAATTTGTCAGTACCAAGAATCTGAAGAAAAGCGCGTAAAGCATCCCACACAAATCAAAAGATGCTAGATGAAGAGCCAGCTAGGGAAGAAGCTTCACAATGAGGGGTAAGGGCAGAGAGTAGGCTACATGTGTGGTTCCCTGGAGAAGGCGCAGAAACTCTCCTTTCTCCTGCATTAAGGCCGTGGCAGCGAAGGTGAGGCTGTGGGACACATGTGGGAGGCTGCCAGTGTCGAGGTCTGGGCCTTGCTACCGGGATGTAGCTCAGGAGATGCAGGTCCCACAGGAAAGCTCCTGACCACCGTGCTGCCTGTGGGGCAGGATAAGAAAGAAGTGTCTTGGGAGAGAGGCTTGAGAGCAGCCACAGCAAACCCCCTCTCCCCCCCATTGTGCCTGGAGAGAACACCCAAAACTTCTTTCCTGGGGTGAGGGTGTGTGGATGTACCCCTGACAGATCTAAGGACATTAGCAATGGAGGCCACTTCACTGGTAATTCTTACAGTGGCATCCCCTAGCTGTGGTTTCTCAGCAACACTATTCTGAGGTCTGCTTTGTTATTTTTAAATTAACACATCATTTATTAAAGTTACAAATGAAAAAATTTGGTTCTACCTTTAGCTTTTAAGTACAGCTTGTGAATATAGTTTGCTAGTCTTACAATTATTAATATTAGAACAATCAATTTTTAAGAGGAACATTGCTTAATATTTCATTCCATTCTCAAAGTTAAATACTTTTAAATATTTCAAATGACATTTATACTTTTTTTTTTTTTTTTTTTTTGCAGTTTTTGGCCTGGGCTGGGTTTGAACCCACCACCCTGGTATATGGGGCCAATACCCTACTCCTTTGAGCCACAGACACCACCTGATGTTTATACTTTTAATATGTTTATTTCCACTTAAAGTCTTTTTACTTTATTTTTCCTTCAAATGTCTAACTCTTCAAATTAGAAATGTATTTGACTTATGGGAATTATTTAAACTTAAATATGGCTAACTCATAGTTAATTGTTCCAATAATATATGGAACAGTAAGATTTTTACTCAAAAATAACAAATTAAAATCAATTACTCAATTATATGTTTTAAATTGAAGTTATGTGGCTGAACTTTTATTCTAATAAGACCAGTTTTCTTAAACACTGTAAGTGCATGAAATAGAAAATACTTTATACACCTTAATGTAAAATATTACTATTATTGCTGTAAGTCATTAAACATTTAAAAATGTAATTTCGTATTTTTTTAAGGTCATCATAACTACCACATTTTATTGAGAATTGCTGAAACTTGCCCAGGATTTTAATGGCATAGAGTTGGTCCATAAATTTTTCATTATTCAAAAAAAAAAACCTGGGGGTTATTCTTCAGGCTCCTCATTATTTGGGATGGTTAAGAGCCTGGACAATTTTTTTTTTCTGCTTTTAAAATTTTGGGTTAATATGAAGGTACATACAATTAGGTTACATTATTTGCATTTGTGAGGCAAAGTCTGAGCTATGCTTGAGCTCTTCACCCAGGAGGTGTGCTATATACCACAAGGCTTGAGCTCTTCACCACTAGGTGTGCCATATACCCATTAGGTGGGAGCTTACCCATCTCTCTGCTTGCCCCTTCCATTGCTCCCTCCTCTTCCCTTCCTGAATTTAATTGTGTTTTTCTCTGTGTGGGCCTGTAATTGTTAATCTACTCATTTCAAATTAGTATCAAGTACATGGGATGCTTGTTTTACTATTCTTATTTTTTTCTGAGATAGAGCCTGAAGCTATTGTCCTGGGTAGAGTGCCGTGGTATTATAGCTCAGAGCAACCTCTGACTCTTGGGCTCAAGTCATTCACTTGCCTCAATTTTTCTATTTTTATTTTATTTTATTTTATTTTATTTTATTTATTTTTGACACAGTCTTACTATGTCACCTTTGGTAGAGTGCCATGGTGTTACAGCTCACAGCAACCTCAAACTCTTGGGTTTAAGCGGTTCTCTTTTCTCAATCTCCCAACTAGTGGGGACTACAGGTGCCCACCACAATGCCTGGCTATTTTTTGTTGCAGTTGTCATTGTTGTTTAGCAGGCCAGGGTTGGTATCGAAACCACCACCCTGGGTGTGTGTGGCTGGTGCCATAACCACTGTGCTACAGGTGCCAAGCCAGTTTTTCTATTTTTAATAGAGACAGGTTCTTGCTTTTGCTCAGATTGGTCTTGAATCTGTGTGCTCAAGCAATCCACCTGCCTCGGCCCCCCAGAGTGCTAGGATTTCAGGCATGAGCCACTGCACCTGTCTTTTCTATTCTTAAGATACATTACTAAGGAGAATGTTCTCCAACTCCATCCAGGTAGATTTAATAGATGTAAAGTCTCCATCTTTTATGGCTGAACAGTATTCCCTGGCATACATACACCACAGTTTATTAATCCATTCATGGGTTGATGAGCACTTGGGATGAGCACTTGGTGAATGTGAATTGAGCTGCTATAAATATTTGAGTGCAAATGTTGGATCTCAAACAAGATTAATAGAATGGAGGAAAATTTGGAATTAGAAATTTGAGCAGCAATTCAAAAGTTGAAATTAGAAATTCGAGGAGAAATTCGAAAGTTGTCTGAGGAGTTTAACTAATTTAAAGACAAAACCACCAAATATTTTGACACACTGAAGCAAGAATTTGCAGCCCTCAAAGATCTGAAAAATACAGTAGAATCTCTCAGTAACACAGTGGAGCAAGCAGAAGAAAGGATTTCTGACATTTAAGACAAAACTTTTGAATGCTCCCAAACTCTCAAAGATGAAGAGAAATGGAGAGCAAAAACGGATCATTCTCTCAGAGAGCTCTGGGATAATTTGAAGAAGGCTAATATCCGCCTCATTGGAATCCCTAAAAGTGATAAAGTGGCCTCACAAGGCACAGAGTCCCTTCTCCATGAAATTGTTAAAGAGAATTTTCCAGACATGCCAAGAGATTCTGAAATTCAGATGGCAGACAGTTTCAGAACCCCAGCATGACTCAATCTGAATAAGACATCCCTCAGGCATATCATGATTAACTTCACTAAAGTTAATATGAAGGAGAAAATTCTGAAAGCAGCCAGATGTAAAAAATCCATTACCTACAAAGGGAAGAATATTAGAATGACTGCAGATCTCTCTGCTGAAACTTTTCAAGCCAGAAGAGGGTGGTCATCAACTTTTAATCTCCTAAAGCAAAATAACTTTCAACCCCAGATCCTGTATCCAGCTA
>CAUYPK010029724.1:0-55457 GCA_963574355.1 Loris lydekkerianus
CCCCACACCCCCGGGGTCCGGGCTGTACCGGGGGGGTGGTGGGTGTGGGGCTTGGGGCCCGGGGGTAGGGAGGGTGGGGTTCGTGTGTACCGTGGGGAGGGTGGCTGTGGAGAGTGTGGACCGTGGGGAGGGAGGCTGGGGGCCGTGTGGACCGTGGGGAGGGAGGCGGGGGCCTTGTGGACTGTGGGGATGGAGGCTGGGGGCCGTGTGTACCGTGGGGAGGGAGGCTGGGGTTAGTGTGGACAGTGGGGAGGGAGGCTGGGGGCCTTGTGGACCGTGGGGAGGGAGGCTGGGGATAGTGTGGACTGTGGGGAGGGAGGCTGGGGGCCGTGTGGACTGTGGGGAGGGAGGCTGGGAGCCTTGTGGACCTTGGGGAGGGAGGCTGTGGGCCTTGTGGACCGTGGGGAGGGAGGCTGGGGGCTATGTGAACCATGAGGAGGGGATTGTGTGCCTAGTGGACTGTGAGGGGGAGGTCTGGTGCACAGGGAAGCGTGAGTCCAGGAGAGCTGTGCTGTCAGTCACAGGCTGCCTGTGGACCCTAAATCGGTCAGGTGGACATAGCATGTTGTGCCCAGACTGCAGACTAAGAGTGAGGGAGAGTACTAGGCCCCAAGAAAATGGTCGTACTGTCTCTAGAAGGAAGGAGGAGGTAAATGCTGGAAAAGCAGGAACAACAGGCTGGGCAGCCGCTCCTTCGTACTAATCTGGAGGAGATGAGAACTGCCTGGATGTCATTGGGGACTGGTGCCTGGCTGGACTTTCTCAGGGCTCTATCTTTATCAACTTACTGAGTCTTACCTGCTGTTATTCTGCTTATAGAGGCAGAAATTGAGGCCAAGGGAGACTAACTAACCTGTCCAAGATCTCACAGCCAGTAAACCCCAGAGCTGGAGCTGAGACCGGGCAGCACATGTGCTCTGAACCACTGCCATAGGGGTCTTCATTTCTTTGTTTTCCTTTTTACACTTTTTCCTCTGAAATTGGGATTTGAGGAAGGCCCTGATAATTTCCTATATTTCCTCTGAACCAGGGATTTGAGGAATCCCAGCACACAACAGCAGCTGTTATTACTTTTGCTGTTACGATATGTGAAGCCTCTGACACCCAGAGGTGTCAGATATTCAAGGTCGGAAATAAGATGCTAAGCAATTGAGGACCCACCAAGACATTGGCAGGGCACTAGAGCAGAGAGGAAATCCACGTCCTCAGGGACATTGCAGTGGGCACAGGAAGCAGGAAGCAGGTGAACTCAGCCAGGCGTGTCAGGGCCCTGCTGAGGCAGGGGTGAGATGTGAGATGTGGCCCTGATGACCTCTTTTCTCCTTCCCTCTCAAGTGCTGCTTGAGTAGAGCTGAGGCCCGAAGGGATGCAGCAAAAGTGGCCCTACTCAACTCCCTCTTCAATGAGCTGCCCTCACGAAGGATCACCCAGGAATTCATCATGGAAAGTGTTCGGGAAGCCGTGGCCTCCAGCAACGTGAGTCCCTCCAGAGAGGGGTCGGCCGAGGCTTGTGAGACTGGGGAGACGCTAACTGACCAAACTCGCATTTTAAGAATTGCGAGATGCTGAACTAAGAATAATGTGTTCCAAAATACAAAATATGTAAAGTCTCCATCTTTTTAATGGCTGAATATTATTCCATGTATACATATACCACAGCTTATTAATCCATTTCTGGTTCAGGCCTAACAGCATTTAGACTGTTTCCACATTTTGGTGATTGTAAATTGAGCTGCAGAAAACAGTCTAGTGCAAGTGTCCTTATGGTAAAAGGATATGAGGACAATTAATGATCTAGTACATGGTGGGTGTGGGGAAAGGGGAGAGCAGAGGGAAGGAGGGAAGGGGGTAGGGGATCACAGTGTGTGACACACCTTTTGGGGGCAGGACACAATAATAAGAGGGACTTTACCTAACAAATGGAATCTTTGTAACCTGGTTCTTTGTACCCTCTATGAATCCCCAATAATAATAATAAAAAAGAATTGCCCGGGCTCAGCTTTCACCCATTAAATTACTGATAGGAGAAACAGTACTTATGCTGGAGCTAACACCCCAGTCCACATCTCAATAAGACTCTTTAGTCACCCTGGGTCACAACTAATCAAGCTTTGAATGAAAGTAGATCATTTAATACACCTCAATTTACTTAACTGAATGTTTACTTTTAGAGGAGTACTGCCTCACTCTCTCTGGGCCTGAGAATGCAGGCGGCTGAATGTCACCTTCATTCAGTGATAAATAGCCCCAGGCTTCCAAACTAGACTGGCCATGAAAATCATCTGAAGCACTTACTGGAAGCACTGATTCTCTAGCCAGTGTGGAGCCAAATAATTTATATTTTTAAGGAAATGCCCACTGTTTAGCTATGGGAAAGACCACATACATAATGTGTATTAGATAGTAGAATTATAACTGTTAGTATTAATTACCTTTTCTAGAGAGCTTTGAAAGTTTCTGTAGTGGACACAATTAAATGCAAAGTGTATTAAGAGCACCTGCATTAGAAATTTAGATGGGATATTTTCCCCAACAATCCAAGATTGAATTATTTGATCCAATAGTTTGGCACTCCTAATCCCCAGCACCTCCAAACTACAAGCCTTGGGTCCTCACATGTGGCAGGTGCCCCTGTGTGCCAAGGACAGGCCTTTGCATCACCAGAAGGACTCATCCCCTCGGGTGAATGTCAGCCTGGGCCAGCCCCATCACAACCTTTCCTACTTCACTTCCCTTGATCTGATTAAAAAGGTTCTGTCATTCTGGAGATGCTGCCAATAATGGAAGAAACATTACCAGACTGGCAGTGACCCTTCTACCCTCAAAAATGTTCTTATCACTTAGAAGAGATATAGGGAAGGGGCAGGGGAAGAAGGGTGACTGAACAGCAGGGAGGCAGGGAGTTCTGTTCCAGGTCTGGTCCAAGGATAAAAGAAAAGCCTGTGTTTTCCTGGCTCATAAATTTCAAGTGCCTTTGAGGAAGAGAAGTTAGGAAAATGATGCCTGATTTATGTATGTGTGGAATTTACCCAGGAGCAGGGAGGTAAATGTAATATACCCTTAGTGTAAATGTAATATATCATTTTTTTCATGGAAACTTCTAAGGAAGAGAATATATATGGTTTGCATGTTTCTGAATAGATTTCCCCTGGAAAATTTTAAAAGCCAACATAAAAATCTCTGTAGCAGTGTTAATGTTATTCATTTGAAAACTACAAATTTGCTGCTGTCTTGGGGAGCAGCTTGTTTATTCAGTCTCTCGAGTCATCACCGCACACCCCCAGGAACCCACATTCATGTAGGATAGAAGGACAGCCCCAAGTGCTGTTCAGGGCTATGCTGACAGCACTTCCCAACCAGGCTGGAACGGATTCCATTTATGCCATCATCTACCCATCTTGTTTCTCAAAGATCAAGCGGTCAGGGGATGAAAATAGATGAACCAAGACCCACATCCCAGATCTAGCACCGGCAGGTTATGATGGCTTCTCATAGGACTGACAGCAGTGAAACCCGAGTGGCTATACAGCAGAAGGGTCTGTCAGGCCCAGCACAATGACTCGTGCAGGGTCATCCCTGTAGTCGAGCAAAGCAGGTAACCCATGAAGGCAGTCACACGAACATTACCACTGCCAACAAAGCCATGTGTGTGACACAGAAGTTTCTGCTTTGGGAAAATTATTCTATCAGCAAGTAAATAATCAGCATTATAACCAAAAACGAGATTCAAAGTGACGACCCAGCTCTCTACTCTATGAGATTAAAGTTTTTATCCAAAATGAGCTGGAGATTTGGTTGTAGAATGAACACCTGTAATTGAGCCAACCACAGCAGGCTTGCTGTGTGGCCAGAGAACCAATCTGTGACACTTAGATTAAGGGGGCACACCATGTGGCCTGGGGACCAATCTGTGACACTTAGAGGATGGGTATCATGATGGCTTCCCCTCTGCTTCTTCCCAGGGCTCGCTGGGCGACGCAGCTGACCCTAGCACCAGCGTGGGCGCCTACCGCTACATGCTGGAGTCCAGCCTGGGGAAGACCATGTTGGAGTTCCAGGTACCGCCTCCTGCCACATGCTCCTGGCTGTCCAAGCCCGAACCCTGGAAGAAAGTCAGCTCTTCCTACTGCCACGCCTGTCCCAGTGCCTGCCTGTTCTTTCTTTTGGGCCCAAGTGTTGTCATCTTAATTTTCCCCTCCTAGAATCCAGCATGGTAGTCCCACCTCACTGGGCCCAAATGAGTATCAAGGAACTATATTTACTTTTAGAGAGGAAAGTAAAGATTTAAGCCTAAGAAACAGGTTGGAATACCTCAGTCTTCTGACTCTATAGCATTTTACCAGCTTTCTAGCACCAGGTTCCTCCTCAAACCAATTCAAACAGTTTGAAGTGCAGGCTGTGTCCATCTGGTGCTTACTTTGCAGAAGTTTCAGGTAAAGTTATATATTAACCACCATTTTCCCTGGGTCATACTTAGTAGAAATACCCATATTTCTATTAAACAAAATCTGCCACCTTTTATCACCAACAAAATCAAAAAATGTATTCCCCCTTTTCATCCTCTGGTGACAGCTGCTAATAGAACTGAGGAATTCCATGACCTATTATTCACAAATTAATAATTACATTAATAACAATATTCATAGCACATAACTGCTGGGCCAGACAGAGGGAGTGCCCAGCCAATACTCCCTGGGTGCTCCCTTTGTCTGGTTCCACAGTTATAGCTAATAAATGCCATCATAATTCAGCCCTCACAACAACCACAGCCCACATGCAAGGTGGGTGCATGTCATCACCAAAGGGTGTATGCTATGGCTTCAAGGCAGAGCCAAGGCTCAGGTCAAGAAGTCTGGTCCCTGAGCTTACATCCCGGACTATCAGCCTGCATTGGGCTGGGCAGAGGACATTTCAGGAGTGTTGGATATGAAATGTATTTTCCTTTTAAAAATTAAACTTGAATGCACTTAAATACCCATATTCATGTAGTGCTGGTAGAAATCAACATGCTATATAATAATGAAGAGGCTTTATCCCTAGAATCCCTATTTCCTTAGGTTAGATTCTAAAAAATAATCAGACTCCAAGCAGCAGAGATAGAAAGTTTCATGGGCAAAAATGACCATTGTAGCATAATTTACAAAGACGTTGCAGCTAAGCCCTAAAGCCACCAATGTCCCAATACCTTATTTGGTGTCATCCGACTCCTTCCTTTCCACATTGGCAGTCACTTCTCAGGTAGCTATGTACCTCTTGCCTGTTTTTGTTTGTTTGTTTGTTTTTTGCAGTTTCTGGCTGGGGCTGAGTTTGAACCCACCACCTTTGCCATATGGGGCTGGCACCCTACTCCTTTAAGCCACAGGTGCCGCCCCCTGTTTGTTTTTTTAATCAATATTTTTCTTTACCATTTTCCTGTATGACTGAAGCAAAAACATGCTCCTTCCTTTCTCACCCTAAATCTTGGTCGTTCCGTTTCCATCTTAGGGGGTATGGTCTCACTGACCTTTGAGGCAGCCTGTCTTGGCTGGGAAGCAAGTAGGTGTCCCTCAAGCTTGTTCTCTGGGCTAGACAGAGTGCTAATCATCTCAGCAGTTCTGACCCAGGCTCTGGGGAGGGCTGCCCAGGTGTCACTGCCCCTGTTCCTTTGTGTGTAAGTTAGGGCAGGTCATATCGCCTTCGCCACCACCCCCTCTCAAGGGTCAGCAGGATGCATGGAAAGGGTTGCAAGGTGCCTGCATGTGGCAAACGCCCCAGGAAGGTTGCAGCCGTTAACCGGGCATTTTCTGAAGGCCCCTGGGCAGATTCCCTCCACACAATGTCTGACCTACCAGGGATCTCCCCTGCCAAGGTGGCCCAAGGCCCTGCTGTAGAGTTAAAGGAGGGATCTGTAAAAGGCCCATTTTAAAAATAACAATCTGAAACTAAACAGAGAACAAAACAAAATGATGTTCTTTCAAAACTCACGCAGACCTGTGTGTGAGCCTGTAAACCAATTTAGCAAAATGCTTATCCCAAGCAGGAGTGTCCTTAATTTAATGTCTGCTTCCATCAAAAGAGTATTATATTATTATTATGGAATAAGCCTTGCTCACCCAGGACACAATAGCTTGTATATAATTTAGTAGCTATTTGCAGAAAAGTCAAGAATGATTTTGAATGTGGTAAGGGTAGTCAGCCAAATATACAGAAGGTAAGATTTTAAAAAAGAATTCTTAACATTCCTTCCAGCTCTGTGAAAGGCCCTACTCAGCCTCCTCACAGGGCACTCTGACTGCTCCCGCTGTGTGTCTGTGTGGTCTGTGCAGTTAGGAGTTTAAATACATGAAACCATAATTTGAGTCCTACTGTGTAAATTCTCAGAAAGGAATCTGGGGCAGGATGGGGCAGAGGAAGAGGAAGACAGGAGTGCAGGGAAAATATAACCCCTCCCTGCAGGGATAGGTGGCCCAGCACACCCCTCTCCTGCCAGCTCAGCCCCAAGCTGCCTGCTCCCCCCCTCACCCCCCCTCACCCCACCCCTGCACATTCCTTGGTGGCCTGAGTAAAAAGCACCAGCTGGTATCTGCACATAACGGATGCTGACCACAGGCCTGTTTCTGAGCCCACACCGGGAGATTCATCACCCTGGTGGGCAGTGCACGTGTATGTCTGGCTGCAGAGACCTGGCCATACCACATAAAAACAAGGCTGGTGTTTGCAAACTGCCCTGGGCCTCCAGGGCCATCCTGCAGCAGCACTCAGAGGAAACCTGATAGGCCCTGCTCACCCTCTGGGGAGGGAGGCAGGAGCCTGTTATGGGCTTTGCCTCAGAGCATAGCCTGCAGTGGGGAGGGCCAGGCAGCACCAGTCACTGGGTCTCGTCAAGGTCAGGCTCTAGGCAGACTTGGACTGAGCTGGTTAATATATTTATCTGAAGCCTAATCAAACCAAGGAAGACTTGTTTATTTACATCTTTGCTAAATTCTCCAGGTTGCCCTTTAAAACCTTGTCCCATAAACAAATTTCCTCTTAAATCCATTCTCTTGGGTGGGGAGATGGTGCCCACCTGTTTTTCAAGTTCTCCATTTACAGTGTTTGTTTTTCTTATTTCTGATGAATCACAGAGCCAAGCTAGCGTCCACATAGACACAGTGAGCATTTTCTCCCCACGTCGTAACTGAAACCCTGAACTTGGTCCTAATAGGGAGGATGATGGGTATCCCTATGCGGTCAGGGCCCAGGTGCCACAGGTCTGCAGGGAAGTGAGCACACTGCCTATTTCATTTGCTTTAAACTCACTTTATTGTTCAGGACCAGCTACAGAATTTGCAGGGCCCAGTGCAAAAGGAAAATGCAGGGACACTTGTCCAAAAATTATTGAGAATTTCAGGACAGCAGAGCATTAAGCCAAGCACAGGCACTGTGCGGCTTCATAGATCCCACATTCCTGAAGCCAGTCTTGTCTCTGGGATGGACCCACAGGGGCCAGACCAGGTTAGGAAACTGCGGCTTTTGTCTTGAGCACAACATTAAAAGGGGAGGCAAAAAACTCAGTAATCAAGATGAATAGTACTGTAGTGCATAATTATTTGTACCCTCAATAAATCCCAAATAATTAAAAAAAATTATAGTGCAATATTAGAAAAACTCATGGCACATATAATAAAAAAATCAAAAATTTAAATAAAAGTTCCTGGCCATATGTGATTCTCTCCCCTCTCTTTAAATCTTGTCTCACTTGCCTCACCCTCAGTCAGTGTCTTGCTTTTCTGTTCATCCAGCCAGGCCTCCCTGCATGCCAGATTAGCCCTCGTAACACACACACACACAAGACATGGGAAGGAGCAGGACTGTCCGGGAGCAGATGGCACCCCTGCTTCACAGAGACAGTGAGATGGTGAAACCAGGCAGCAACCAACCGGGAGCTAGGATTCCTCACAGAAGCCCAGGCCCCTCCTTGCTGGTTTGCAGTGATGCAGGGTCTCCTATGTCAGAGCAGAGGCTTCCTGGGGCTGGCCCAGAACTCAGACAGTTTCAGGAAGATTTCAAGATGGTGACTGTGGTCTTACAAGGGGATAGAAAGAAGAGAGACAGTGAAAATGTGGAAATATTTGAGTGCTTTATATAATGATGGCGAGATTGGCATCTCTACAGATGTGGACAAACACTAGATCGGGATACAGTGGAAGAAGGTGGAAAGGAGGGAAGCTTCCCCAGGGAACTACCTGGTGGTGGGACAGAAGTGCAGACTAACAAGAGTGAGAAGGAGGAGCCCATGCCAGAGGCAAAAATGGTTCAAGTCTCTTGGGGGGAATTTTTGAGGCAAGAAGATTGTCAAGGGGCATGAGAAAGGTTTCTGGTTCTGTTCACAGGAGAACTGTGGATTCTAAAGTCTTAGGGGATTTGCAGGAATGACAACAGTTTGTCTGAAAGAGAGGCAGTTCATGTGCAGATAAGAATGAGGACCCAGAAGTCCTTTGTGAGGCCACAGTTATCAGAGGATGGAATTAAGGGGCCTGTTAGCAATGGTCTGTTTCTCAAGCTGGGCCAGTAGGATATAGGGACAATGCCCAGATGGGTAATGGAAGCCATACAATCAATCCAGTGTATGTTTCTCAGTTGTCAACATCACATAAAGTTGACTTGGTGCTAGAGGAGGGTTCAGGTGGAGGAGTGAGATGGTATTTTTCTCTTTATTATAAGACATGGATATATATGCACATCAAGTTGATTCTTTTAAAACATGAGACCAAAAGAAATGTTTTATTGACAAATATTGGCCCCCCTGTTCCATCACGGAGACTATTCCATACCAAAACATAAAGAGCTGCTGGGCACAGTAGCTCACGCTGGTAATCCCACTGGGCACTCTGGGAGGCTGAGGCGGGTGGATTGCCTGAGCTCAGGAGTTCAAGACCAGCCTGAGCAACAGCAAGACCCCAGCAGGGTGTGGTGGCTCATGCCTATAATCCAGGCACTTGGGAGGCCAAGGCAGGTGGATAACCTGAACTCACAAGTTTGATACCAGCTCAAGCAGGAGAGAGACCCTGTCTCTAAAAATTAGCCAGGCATTGTGGTGGGCACCTGTAGTCCCAGCTACTTGGGAGACTGAGGCAAGAGAATCACTAAGCTCAAGAGTTTGAGGTTGCTGTGAGCTATGATGCTATGGCACTCTACCAAAGGCAAAGAGGTGAGACTCTGTCTCAAAAAAAAAAAGAAGAGCAAGAACCATCTCTATTAAAAATAGAAAAAATTATCCAGGCATTGTGGCGGGTGCCTCTAGTCCCTGCTATTAGGAGGCCAAGACAAGAGGATAGCTTAAGCCCAGTAGTTTGAGGTTGCTGTGAACTGTCACACCACTGCACTATATCCAGGGTGACAAAGTGAGACCCCGTCTCAAAAAACAAACAAACAAACAAAACTGTAAAGAGCATTCTCCTTAATTTTTATGGCTGCAAGGTATTCAGTAGGTTCAGGGGGCAGGTAGGGAGCACAGCAAATGCCCGTCCTCAGCCCTCGGGCTGCCCTAATGGGAAGACTTGGAGGCCAGCAGGGAAAGCCAGATTAGACAGGATTTGGCTTCTACAACAAAGCACTCTCCCTCTCCCAAAGTAGCATAGTTATGAGATAAAGCAAAAATCTTGGCAGGGCAGAAGATGTGGAGATGGGCACTGAGAAGGGCAGCTTCCCTGGATAGGACTTGTCTGGGGCAGACGACAGGGGCTCCATTCCTCCATCTGGGCTGACCTGGCTGTGCTCAGATGCATTTTAGTTAACAGAGCAATGGTTCTGCCCCACAGAAGGTCTCTGTGGCTCTCAAAGTGCTGACTGAGCAGCTGGATGTAGACAAAATGCCGAACTGGGTCTCAGAAGAAAATGAAAGAAAGCCTTTAATTCTAATGCAGTTTTATACATGAGCACTGGCTGCTATTTGCTCTTCTGATAATCTAATAGCTTTAAAATGTACCAGTCATTTTAAATACCTGAATCTGACTACGACTGTCCTGATTTTCATAATGGGTAACTTTTCCTGAGCAAGCAGAAGTAAAACTATCTTAAACAAAATTTTAAAAAAGGCAGATTTTTTGAACAGGCAGCAGAACATCTTTATAAATCTTAAGTTTTCATAACTATTTTCAAGACCAGGAATCCCTTAACTGTATCAAGTTAGTTTTCAATAAGTACATGGTTGTGCTGTATGCTATTAACCCAAAATAGATGTCTCTCTGACAAAAAGAAAAAGTCTATAAATGAGATGTAGATGACTTGGGTGGAAAACTGCCTGTTATAACCACATTAGGAAGATAAAAATCTTCAGTGTGTTTATACAGCTCTGCTACCCTAGGTAATGGGCTGCGCTGAGCCAGATGTTGGAGGCAGAAGCTCTGAGCAGCTTTAATGTCAATATAATGTTGTTACCCATATTTTAAAGCATTTTTCTTGACTGAATTTATAAGTTCAGGAGCATTTTGCAGTTTCTGTACTTTGTTTATTATATGTTTTATATTGTCAAAAGACAAAATAATAAGTTTAGTTTAAAGTTGTAGCTGGGGTTTATTTGCAGTTCTGAGACCAGCAACACCTCATTCCCTAAAACAGAGCCAGTTCCAACGCACTGAGCAGAGGGAGGTGGCTTTCTAGGCAGCAAGGGCTGCGGTGAGCAGGAACAGAGAACTAAGGTGGGTTGGTTATTTCCCAGTCACTTTCCTTGTAAAGGTTATCACACCCGCTGAGACTGTCCTGTGTGGAGTTTGGCTGTCGGGTCCCTCCCTGGCTCTGGGAGGCTTTGAGCTGCAGTAGCAGGGTAAGCGTGCACTTGAGTATGAGCCTGAGCCTCAGCCTCAGTGGTTGCATCTTGTTTGGGTTGTTAGGCCTGGTGCGGGAACTCAGTCCAAACCAATGGCCTCCTTATATATTTATTTTTTAGTTTAAATTTTTAAAATTTAAATATTTTAATATATCACATAGTCATGTGATTCAAAACTCAAAATGTTACTGAAAGAATGTCGTGGGAAGGCTCCTCCTGCCCTGTCTCTGGCATCTCTCTTTCCTCCCCAAATACATTGGCGTTACCAGATCCTTTTGCCCCTTACCGGAACTCTTCCAGGCATTTACAAGCATAGATGTACATAGGAATCTTCTATTTTTTTTTTAAACAAAATAGTAGCAAGGGAAGGAAGAAAGACGTTCTGGACGCCTGGGGACTCTCTAGTCTTTGAAAGCCCCAAAGTGTTCCCACAATGTTGTGTATTTTTTCCCCTAACATATTTGGGTATCAGAGTTGTGCCCAGCTCAGCTCTTCCTGATGTACATTTCTGCTTGGAGACCACTGACAGGTGTCTGGGTTTTGTAGGAGCTGATGACCATTTTCCAACTACTGCACTGGAATGGAAGTCTAAAGGCCCTTCGTGAGACAAAGTGTTCCCGACAGGTAAGACTTTCTGATCAAGACCAGGTTCATACTGCATGACCGACAGATGGCTTATCACCCTCCTAGGTGTCTTAATTTAGTATCTTATTTATTAAGAGCAGAGGACACATGAAGAAATACATACAACACTCTGGTTGAGTCAGGGACAACCCAAACGTATACATGGAAGAGAATATTGGCTGGGTACAGGACTGGTTAGACATCTGTGCTGAACAAGGAATTAAAGTATCATAAGAAACACTTAGTTTCTAAGTAAAATGATGAATTGACTCTACACAGCTCCCCTGCCTGCTTGGAATTTGTCCTCATCCACCTTCTGATGCAGAAGCTTGAGGATGGCCTGCTTTGGAATGTGATGGTGGTGGCAGGAGACTTCTTGGCCCCACCAGTGGTCCTCTGTAGACAAAATGATTGACATGGATTGCCAAAGTGGCATTCAATCACCCAAAGTTTTTGGTTTCTTCTAAAATAAAATCTCTTCTTTATTTTTCAGAGGTAGGGTCTCACTGTTTGATACTCATGAGCTGCACCTCCCCCCTTTAAAGTGGGCAGTGTAAGTCCCTCCTGTGAATTTAATGGCTCCACCTGCTACCCTCCAAGACTTATTCTTCTTTTACCCACTGTTAGAATTTGAAAGACAGCAGTTTATTGTTGAGAATTTCCTAACAGGAATTTGTGGGGGAGCAAAGCTTTTCCTGATTAGCAAGATGAAGGCGGACGTAAGGAGTTCTTCACAAACTGAAGCCCAGAGAGTTGTTAGCTGTTCTTTGCTTAGAAAGTCTAGCTTTGGAAATGTCAAATATGGGAAAGAAATGGGTAGCAAGCAATGACTTTGGCTATTTTTTTCTTTTTCTTTGATTTTCTAAAAGGCCTTTGAAATATGCTGGGTTAGCTATAAACACTTTTCCATGATTGTTTTTAATTTGTTAAGGTCATAAATAAATACCATATGTTCTTGAAAATAAAAGAAGCAATGTATCTACTTCATACAATCAAACTCATATATGGAATTGCTATGTATCAGAAAATTTTTCATACAAGAATTGGCAAGTAGTGACTAATTTTTAACAGTTTGCAAAAGTAAGAGACAATGTACAATGAAGGTATTGTTATGACACCCAGGTGAGGATGTCTACATTCCATAGCACATTTCTCTTTACCTTTCATTTTTATTGACACATAACATTTGTCCATATTTATGGGCTACACGTGATCTTCTGTGATATGTTTAGGCCCCACTACCTCCAGTAGTTATCATGCTTGTGTGTTGGTAACATTTCAGGTTTTGAAACATACATCATTGTTCTGTATAATCACCCTCTTCTGATATGGAACATTAGAACTTCTTCCTTGTATCCAGCTCTGCATTTGTACCCACAGACCAATCTCTCTTCACCCCCCACACCCTTCCCAGCCCTGGTATCCATCATTCCACTCTCCACCTTCATGACAGCTCACGTCACTCCCACATGTGACTGAGAACATGGGGCATCTGTCTTTCTGTGCCCATAATCTCCAGCTCTATTCATGATGCTGCAAAGGATACGATTTCATTCTTCATAATGGCCAGTCTTCCACTGCCTGTGGGCAGCACCTTCTCTTATCTACTCCTAGTGACAAACACTTAGGGTGTTTCCACATCTTTGCTGTTGTGAATGGTGGTGCTATAAACACAAGGGTGCAGACATCTTTCCACAACACATTCTACAGCTCTCTGTGGTTTCTCTGAAACCTTTGGACTGTCATTTTCCTGTGCTAACAGCACAATTGACTCTTCCGGTTTCTAAGTCTAATTATGAGGTCTCCTTGACTAAAAGCTTCCTGCTTTCTGGCATTGCATGCAAGAAGACCCTATTCTGCCTGAGTGCCTCTGTGTAGCTGTGTCTTTATCTTGTCAGAGGCAATAATGCTGGGCAGGAGGACAGAAATCAGACCAATTATCATAGGACTATGTTTTCATGGAGCGCTTGTATTTTCTAGCAAGGTGGAGCTTTGTTTTGTGAGCATTATTGAGTCTTTCCTGGTGGTGTGTTTTGACCCCATCTGGAGTGATTCCCTTTGCTAGACAGGCTTAGCCCTTCATTTCCTTTTCAGAAGTATTCTTATAATCCCGGCACTCTGGGAGACTGAGGAGGGAGGATCCCTCGAGCTCAGCAGTTTAAGGTAGCTGTGAGCTGTAAGCTATGACTCCATAGCACTCTACCCAGGACGACAGGGTGAGACTCTGTGTCCAAAAGAAACAAAACATGATCCCATGGGTTTGATTTTGATTTTTGGACATCAGGGAGGCAGGGTTGTTGCTGGAACCCTGGTGGGTGTGGGGGTGGGTGTGCACAGCGGCCAGAGCTGCTCTCCTGACACTGGACGTCATGTCTTGGCCCAGGAAGTCATCTCCTACTATTCCCAATATTCACTGGATGAAAAGATGCGCAGCCACATGGCCCTGGACTGGATTTCGAGGGAGCGAGAGATGCCAGGAATCCTCTCTCAAGAGCTACGAATGGCCCTGAGGCAGCTGGAAGAAGCCAGGAGAGCGGGACAAGAACTACGGTTTTACAAAGAAAAGAAAGAAATCCTGAGCCTTGCTCTGACTCAGACCTACAGGGACCCTGATAGTCCCTCACCCAGTGACGAGCTGGGCCTCATGGCCCTGTGTGGCCACCACTAGTGAGGCCAAGCCCCAGCATCTGAGCAGTGGTAGAAACTGGACGCTGGGGAGCACAGTGAAGGGTCTTCACAGGCTTCAGTACCTCCAGCCACTGCCAGAGGTGCCTGACACTCTACCTGCCTTCAGAGAGGGAGCTAAGGGTCATGCAGGGCCCGGCGCCCCACTCAGTGCATTTTTCTCTATCACACTCTCAATGGCTTCACCTCAGGATGAAAGGATAGAGAAAGGATTGTTTGAAAAATATGCTCCAGGCCTGGCTTCTTCCTAAAGCCTGGTGCCAGGTGCCTTGCTAAATTACACACGTCCATATGCCATTTCAAAGGACAGGCTCAAAGTAGCATCCCCCAAAGGAACAGCAGACAGAACAGGGAGTGTCAGGAAAGTGTTTAAGATGCTTGAGAGTAGATGAACAATATGAATTCTTTTGAAATTATATAAGGGCCAGAGTCTCTTCCTAAGCTTTGTAAGCTAAGCAATAGCTTACACCCAACTAGGTATAACCTAATGCTATAGTAGGAATTTTATCTGGACATCTCACTATCAAAGAGCTGGAAGTGATAATAGTATGAAAATACTAGATAATGTGGCTTAAAATGCCATTTTAATGATAATTTTTAAAGCCCACAGTCTTCCATATATGTGGGTAAAAGTCATCTAGAGTAATAGTAGCCACACTTTTGTTCCTGAAAAAGAATTAATATCCAATTTTTATGTCTTGCAATCAATCATGTTCATTTTTAATTTGCAAACAGATAACTCTTTTCTCACTGCATATATGTCTATAATGGGAGAAAATTAAAGGAATTTTAAAGGTTAAAGCATTTTGAAAAATAGATAAACATGTAACAAAGAATGTACACATCTGATTAGTTTAGCAGTCTTTAGGGAGAAGGAAACTTTTCTCCTTGTTTTTGTTCAAAAACATAGGCAACCGGCGGTTAAAATGTGCTGTCGTTATCAAGTCACTGGAACCTTCTTTAAAGGAAGAATAAAACATTGCATCTCTGACCCATCTCTTTGATTTTTATTAGAAAATCAAAAGCAAATACAAATTGATTTTTAGATAGTTCTTGGTAACTCAAATATAAGAATGGCAGTAATGTCAGTTTTAAATGCTCATAGGTATTTCCATACCTATAACATGAAAAGGATTATTTTGCATTTAGCCCAATAATTCAAATTAAAGAAAACATTTTTTCTCAATTCTACTTAGTTTCTTTTTCTTCTTCTTTATGCAAATGAAGACAACCTTTCCTGAAAGTAAACCATTATAATTAAAATTTATAAAATATGAGGTTTTGACTTTATACCTAAAGATGTGAAAAGGTAATTGACATGCCCTAAATCCCCATAAAAACTACTGTATGTTGGAATTAACCTCTAATAAAAATTATCATATATCATATTTTTCACACTAAGGGAAAATTCATCTACATAATTGTCCTACTTTAATATCTTGAAATGGTATGTAACATTAGATACATTTTATTTTAAGATACTATTTTAACAAAAGTCACTTTCTTTCCTATAATGAGGCTGTCACCTAGAAAATAATTTTATTCCCTTTTATTTCTGAAAAGGAATTAGAATTAACTTTCTTATGTTGAACAAATTTTAAAATTTAAGAAACTCTCTAAAGCAATTTTTTCACAAAGTCATTACTCTTTATGTTGTCATTTTAAAAAAGCCACAATTCCAATGTTGACTGTGAGTAAAGCCAGGTCACCCCAGTACTGCATTGATGGCCTTTGATGATGACCTGCTCCCACCAACACCGTCCAACTAGATGTAGGGACAGCGATCTGATTGAACAGTTAGCATCAATTTTCTGCCCTACAGTTAAAGCAGCTCCTGCTCTGTAAACAGAACAGTCCAGCAGAAGAAACAAAAGTCGGAATCTTTGCTGGTCCTTTTGATGCTCATTTAGCTGCAAATCAACTTTGTCTGAGATAGGAAGGTGGTTGGTACATCACATAAACATCTGTAGTTGTGGCCCAGGAGAGAAGAAAGCAGATTTTTTTCTCCCCCTTTTTAATCTCTTGTTCTCAATAACACACGGTGGTAAGGGGGTTGGGGGGAGGGCAGACTGCAGGATTCTCTACAGAACATGTGGAGCTCAGAGTCCTAACCATTTTTGTCTGTAAGCCCTTTGAAAATCTGATAAAAGCTGTGGGCCATCTTTTAGGAAAATAGAATAAAACACATACATTCAAAATTGCATAGTTTCAGAATATATGGCCCCTGCAAAGCTCATGACTGCCCTAGGGGTCCTTGATTCTTATTTGGATCTCTCACCTTTGAGCACGCACAGTCTTGAACTTTACATCAGAGAGCCAATGTCAGCCCATACAGCTTACGATAAATGCATTATCCTAAAATGCAGAACTGCACTGTATTTAACAAGAGATGATTTACTTTTCACAAAATTCAAATATACCATATTATTATGACAAAATCAGTTTAGAACAGACTAGTCACTAAACTTGGGTGAATGGATCTGAAAGAGCAGATTGACAAAGTGATTGTACCACTAATGTTCAGAATTTGTCCATTTGTTCAAAAGCTATAGTCCCCCCATATTTCTACTATTACATTTATTCACTTATCTATTGTAAATGAAAATAATCAAACCATAGATATTTCTAAAATTCTGTACCTATATCAACTGTGAATCTGATTAGTTAGGTCTCAGGAAAAAAGAGAATCAAAAGCATCAAAGTTTAACACTTCTGATTTCTGAGAAAGCTTTAGAAGTGAGAAGTATTGCTGTGGTTGGCTCTATCTCCAGCAGAGATACTTTGGAGAATTCTGAGTTTCACCTTGCTATGCTTTTCTTTTTAGCCAAAGGACAAAAGATGCCAGACTAAGAATATTTTTATTGGCCTTGACTACGTCCACATGTATTACCTCTTACATGTCATTGACTTTTTGTTTCTTTTGCTTTGCAGAAACATATGATATCAAGATTCCTTCCACAGTGTCTGCCATAAACAATTAACATTAACATTGTTTTTAGCCAGGGTCCAGAAAAATGAAAATCCCTTTCCTTACCACAGTGTTTTCCAATTTTGGCTACACATTAGAAAAACCCAAAGAAGGTTTAAAAATCCTACATATCCAGAGTGTCCCCAAACTGATGAAATCCGATTTGAGAGTGGAGCACCAGAATCAACATTTGTCAGAGCTCCCTGCTGACCATACCCCTGAGGTCTCCTGCTTCTCTGGTGTCCTATATGGCTCCCCGGGGTGTTGTCCCATTCTGATCACTGGCCAGCCAGCTCAGAACTACAAACTGGATGGTCAGTCTGTTATCCTCAGGAAGGTGACTAAGAAACATGGAAGGGTCGAGCCTGTGGGATTCTAGAACTGAAGTTGGAGAGTCTGCACGGGCAGAAGGGATGAGGAGGCAGGAACGTGAGTCAGCACAGGGAGCTGCCCGAAGACGGGAGAAGCTGGCTTGTGCTGGGGCAGATGCACAGAGAGGCAGAGACAGGAGCAGGGAAAGCGTGCACCCAGGGGATGACGAGAACTGCCAGCCACACGCCCTGCACTGGCCTTTCCTTGGTTGCAAGGGTCATAGACCTTGCAAAGCCATGGCAGATTATTCTGGATTTTTCATCCTAAGAAAGACCAAAAAGCTGACATGAGGAGGACCCTCTTCAAATGATGGGAATGCTGCAGAGAAAACCAGATTGAAGGTGGGGGACAGGGCTAACCTCCCCCACCTTCTGCCCCTCCCATGCCAGTGGTCAGATGTCCTCCCAATCCTGTGATAGAATCACTCTTAGTGCTGACCACGCTGTCCTGCCCCCTACATAGAAATTCCTGTGTCTCATGCTTCACAGGATGGGCACCCACAGAGGGAAGACAGAATTCTGTTTTCACAAAGACTAGAACTCATGATCTCAATTATTTCTTGTCTTCTTCAAAAATTAACCATCTTGAGAAATTAGTAACACATTTGGCTCATGCTCAAGAGTGTTGTCTTTGCCAAATATATCCCCATCACTAACTCTTTCCTCAGAACAGCCTCTGAGTCCATAAGAGCAAAGGGACAGAAGCTGAGAGCACCCGGGATTCACCTCAGCACCTCAACTACTAGGCTCAACACAGAGCAGGTGCTCAGTGAGAGTTTCTCGGGCAGAAATTAGTCATGGACATCACGGTGCCTTTCTTCCTGTCTGAGTGACAAGGGCCCTGGCCCAGCCTGCTCTGCTGGGCTAGTCAGCTGAGTTTTAGAACAGAGGCCCAAATTATACCCGCCAAACAAAGAGGGACTTCACTGGCTGTGGACACAAGAGTTCCATGTAGTGTTTTCTTAGACACGTCTGGACCTAGAAGCCCTGGTCAGGACTCGGTCTCTCACGCTGTAAGGCAGAAAAGCGTGCATGTTGGTGCATCTGTCCCCACATCTCAGATCTGCTTCTTCCTGCTGGCCCCATCTTTGTGTGGGCCCCTCCCAGTAGCAGCTTCATGCATATACCACAGCAAAGTGAGAAATTCTCCTCCCAACAATTCAAATCCAACTTCCAGAACTGAGGTGCCATCAGGGTATTTTAGTCATTTGTCTGACCCCAAGTCAATGGCTGTGTCCATGCCCAAGTCACGTGCCCATTCCCCTGGACGTGGTGGTCAGCTTAGCTCACCAAACACCTTAGACCTCTCAGGGGAAGAGTGGGCGCCCAAGCAGAACGTGGGTGCAGTTACCATTTTAAAAACTATTTTCTCCTTGAAAGTCTCCAGAAAGAGAATGAACAACAGGAAAAAGTAATCTCTCCTACCAAAAGTTGAGAGAAAGAGGTTTCTGGGTAGACAAGAACAACAGATAAATACATTGTATCATTTCCAAAAATCAAATGAATCTGCCAAGGACAGACTTTGCCACCACTAAGAAAGTTTAAAAGAGCTTTCTCCTGAGGGGAAACCCCAAAATGCTTCCAGGCCCATCACACACTGGAGCGAGCACACAGGTTTCCCTACAGATGCTCCCAAAGGGGATGGTCTCGCTTACATTTAAGAGGTGTGCTGTGTGGAAAAGCTAGTCACTCACATTGCTCTGAGGTCACACGACACACGTCTTCAGTGCTGGTGAGTCAGGACATTTTCTCTGGGCTATTTCCGATGGGCCCTGGCTTTCATTATCAGTGGCTGCTAATACCTTAATAGAAAAGAAAATAGTTGATCCCAACAAGTGAAAACAGCTGTAGCAAAATTGTACAGTTCAAAGCTTGGATAGTTCATTTATCTCTTAAATATGGCTCTTGTCTGACCTTCGAGTGGTCATAAAACAATTTTGGAAACAATTTATTCTGAAGAAACTCATTGTTTTCCTCCTGATAGCTCCATGTTGCCATTTGTTAGATGATGTTGGCAAGTTGATAAGTAGAACTTGGAACAAGCAAGATTTTCACACAGAAATTTGAAAACACCCATGAACCAGTAAAATACCAGATTGCTAGGTGAGTTGAAAAGTCAACTTGACACCATAATCACTTGAAACTTTAAAAAGTGGGAGATAAGTTTATGCTTTCAGTTAATCTTCTCCCAAATGATCTGGGAATTTTATTTATTTATTTATTGTGGCTATTTGGGTTTTTAAAACAGTTTTTTGATCACAAGACCCCAAAGGAAATACATTTTTTAAATAGGGGAGGGAGTTTTAATTCTCTTAAAGGCCAAAACATAGTTGCTTTTATCTTAAATAATGACTCACATAAATACATTCACTAAAGACTGGTTTTAATAAAAGAGAGTCAAATTAAGACAACTTTACATTGATTGCCTTTTATCTAGAGCTTTTTGGCAACATATTTTCCATCTTTTTTCTTTTCTTCAGAGGAATATGAAGACAGTGTCTCCTGGTCCAGCTTACCAGTTGCCTGTGATAAGCCACAGGGCTCAGCTCTCATGGGTCAGAAAAGAGGCACTGCAGGTATCACACACATTGACAGTACATGTCACAGGGTCTGAAATGAACATCCTAAAAACTGAAAAAGTAAAAAACCAAAAATTATCCATTTCTAAAACCAGTTTCAGGTATGTATTTCTGTATACATGAGTATACATACATGAGTATGTGTGTATGCAAACACACATATCTACAGTTACTAAACCCTGGCTGCACCAGGCTGTGGCTTGTTAGGAACTGGACCGCACAGCAGGAGGCCAGCAGCAGTGACTGAACAAAGTGCTGTCTGTACTGACAGCCTCTCCCCCTCACTCACATCACCACCTGAGCTCCGCCTCCTGCCAGATCAGCTGCTGCCTTAGATTCTCCGCTGTGCATGCAAAGGTCCAGGCTGTGTGCTATCCTCAGGAAAGTCTGATGCCTGATGATCTCAGGGCGGACCTGGTGCACCTGAATCATCTCAGCACCGTCTTGGATGGGTGGCCCTACCCCATCTGTGGAAAAATTGCCTTCCACAAAACCAGTGCCTGTTGCCAAAATGTTTGAGGACTGCAGAATATGTATGTGTGTGTGTACATACGTGGTCACACAGCTGAGGACTGTGGAATATGTGTGTGTGTGTATATGTGGTCACATAGCTGGGAACTGTGGAATATATATGTGTGTGTATGTACATATGTGGTCACACAGTTAGGGACTGGGGAATATATATGTATGTGTGTACATATGTGGTCACACAGCTGGGGACTGTGGAATATATACTGTGTGTGTGTACACATGTGGTCACACAGCTGGGGACTGTGGAATATATACTGTGTGTGTGTACATATGTGGTCACACAGCTGGGGACTGTGGAATATATATGTATGTGTGTACATATGTGGTCACACAGCTGGGGACTGTGGAATATATACATGTGTGTGTGTGTACATATGTGGTCACACAGCTGGGGACTATGGAATATATATATATGTGTGTGTGTACGTATGTGGTCACACAGCTGAGGACTGTGGAATATATATGTGTGTGTGTACATATGTGGTCACACAGCTGGGGACTGTGGAATATATATATGTGTGTGTGTGTACATATGTGGTCACACAGCTGAGGAGCACAGAATACGTATGTGTGTATGTACAGATGTGGTTACACAGCTAGAAGAGGCACAAGGCAGAGTGTGGGAAGGAGTCAGTTGAGGGAAGGCATCTCTGATAACTGGGGACAGGGAGCAGAGCATCATACCATCACAAAACAGAGACCTCTGACTCTCATTTTTCCTTTCTGTTTTTTAGAGACAGGGTCTCACTCTTGCTCAGGATGGTCTCCAACTCCTGAGCTCAAATGATCTACCTGCTATGGCCTCCCCAGTGCTGAGATCACAGGCGTGAGCCTTTATCTTTTAACCTGAGGAGCAATTTATTCCCTGGATTCAACCTTCCATTTCCTTCTCATGTTGTCTATTTGTACTTTCCATTCAAGTTCGTCTTAACTCACATTTTGGGAATTCAGGCTCTGTGGAAGTGATCAAAGGGGAACTGACCTTGTGGTCATTAGGCCTCATCCACGTCTATTCCCAGCAGAGTTACGCTTTGGCCTAGCCTCTCTTTCTTGGTAGCAGAAATGCTTCTTATGTTCTCAGAACATTTCCCTTGTGCACTTCTGATCACCTTCACAAAAATGGAGAACCAGTGACGTCTGTGCCCAACGATGTCGACGTCTGCACATGGAACTGGAAGTCTGGGGCTGGCCCGTGTTCCCTGTGCTTGGCTGTAGAGCGTGTCTTCCCCACCAGGCCCAGGTGTGGATGGTGAGGAGCCCTACCATGTCAGGAGCAGGACGTCTTTGGGATCTAGACACACAGATGGAGGCTAGTACCTGGTTCCATCAACCTAGAGAAAAATTCAAGCCCAATAGGCAACTTAACAGAATAGGAAATTCCAATTTTCAGTCTCAGCACTTACCAAACCACAATAAGGTTTTTGCCAATCAAATTGGCAAGACTGTGAGGAAATGGACACTGTAACACAACTTTGTTGAGAACATACATTAATTCAATCTTTTTTTGAGTCTGCTTTATTCAAATTTGATATGCTTTATCCTTTCAACCTAGCATTTTTCACTTCTACAAATTCATCCCATGAAAATATTTCTATAAGTGCTCAAAGATATGTCAAAAGGATGTTCTTAACCTAAAATGCTCATATTCATAAGCACTAGAATGTTCCTCAACAGGGCACAACTGGTGTCACGACGTGTCTCTGCCCAGATGAGCAACGCAGCAGCTACAGCGCCAGTCTGACCTGAGCACATACTGGATTTTGAAGACGTACAAAAAAAAGAACAAAATATCTTATTAATTCTTATGTTGATATAACATTCTGGATATATGGGATAAATATATTACTAAAACTAAGTTCACCTCTTTAAGCCTTTTTGGCATAGCTACCAGAATATAAAACCACATGTGGCTGCACACGAGCCTGCATCCTCCTCTCAGGCAGAGCTGGTCTGCACCGTGCAGCCGTGAGGAGAAGTGAGGCCGACCTCTGCACACAGACATAAAAAGATCCCATCTAGATTAATTGGAAAACAATTTTCAAAGAAATATATAAAGTACAAATACATTTTTAGTTGTTTTTTTTTTTAATTAAGCATATCAAAGAAACGAATTTGTAGGAAGGTGCTTCTGAAGAGGGGCCCAGAGGGACGAAGGGAGATTTCTCTACATTGAGCAACACTGTTTTAAAGGAAAAGACTGAGGTATATTTGCAGAAATTTATCTCTACTAGAAACAATTCATAGTTCATAGTCTTTAGGTGTTGTGCTTTTACTTGGAGGCTTCATTTCCCTGATGGCTCGTAGAGTAACAATCACTCTGCCAGGATAAGGGGAAAGAGCCAGCAACCCTCTCTCTCCAACCAGTCAGCAGGGATCACTGTGACCAGGTGAGCAGAAGCATCTCCAGAACCAAAGCATCTCCAGAGTAGGAACACCTGCCTGTGAGTAGGGGCTGGCGTTTGGGGAAAGCGACAGCAGAGGCCAGGAAAGGGTGTCCTGTGCTTCCTCCTGAGCTGAGGGCACGCAGAGTGGGTGTTGCATTCTCACGGGAACACTGAAATGATGCTGAACGTGAATTGAGGTTCATGTACACCAGGAGAAAAAATTTAAATTAAAGCCAAAGATTAAGACAAATTAAGGGAGGAAAACAAACCCCAATATGATAGTTTCAGGATTTCATTTTGTTTGATATACAAATACATGTTTTACCACTTTGGTATTCATTAGTCATAGAAATTAGTCTTGATGACATTGTAGGGGAGGAATAGGTTTTCCTGGGCTCTCTTAGGCTCCCTGGTAGGGTCTTAAAATCAAAATGACAAAGACAGATTCACAGGAAGAAAGCATAAAAACTTAATTAATATAAGTTTTATACAACACAAGAGCCTTCATAAGGAAATGAAGACACAAAAAATGAACAGAAGTGTATTTTCATGCTTAGGTTTGATGAAGACAGGGAGCCTTTCCCACTGGAGGGGTGATGGTGGGAAAGAGTCACAGTGACCTTTTTGTTTCTGTCATTTTTCTCAAATTCCCTCAGCTTAAAACATTTAGGCTATCATAATTTTGGGTAGTGTGTTTTGAGCACCATCAATATGTTGAAAAATTATGCAGTTTTCTTCCTGATAGAATGGCAGACTGTTCTTACTATTAGTCTTTTTTTTTTTTTTTTTTTTTTTAACCTCAATAAAGGAAACAGAAACACACAAAGGTAAATGATGCCCTGGTCCTGGCAACAGAGCAGACCCAGTCCCCACTGGCCAGCAGCGGAGCACACATGCTTTCCATCACAGTGAGAATAGTAATCACATTTCAGAGTCCACCTCCATGGAACAATGTGACCTTCTTCATTAGAGTCCAGCTTCATTAGAGTCCATGAAGCCTCGTGACCCTCTCATCGTATCTGAAGACAACGTAGAGGGAAAGGCCTAGTAACCCTCTTCCTGGTGTTTGAAGGTAACTTAGAGGAAAAAGGCTTAGCAGCCATTAAAGTGTTTTACTTAATATGTTAACACATTGACTGCCACACTGGGAAACTTCAAAAACAAAGTAACCTTTTCTAATTTAATGAAAAATATATTATTTTTATTGTTTTCTGTATATGAGTTATATTGAATTTATGCAATGCTAGGATCAATTTTTACATTTCATGCCATGTGAGTTGTATGTGACTCATGGCATACTTATTGAATTTGTTTCTGAGAATTGAGTCTTTTGTGATTCCACAGTATTTAGTTGTGTTTGGAGTTTACTCTGAGTGGTCCTGGGTGATGACCCATGATGAGTCACACCTCCAAGTATGTGTGGCAATGTCACGCTCCCACAAACCATAGTTTGGATTTTGTTCTAAGAGCTGCCAGGCAAACATTCAAGGGGAAGTTGTGGTGATGGGAGAGCACAGTCTGGATGTGTGGGCACTTGGGTGCCAGGAGACAGCAGGGGGGAGACACATGGAGTACAAAAATGAGCAGAGGCTCCATAGCACACAAGCGTGCTATGGGCCTTCCCTCCTGTCCATAGGCCTTGGGCTCAAAACCAGCCTGAGTTAAATGCATCTCACATGGCAGTTAGTGTGTTTACACATATATTTACATAGCTCTGACTTGTGTCCATATTTTATTCATTTAACATTACTTCATGTACATCTTTCTTCCAAAACCAGATTTAAATAGTATTTCGTTTCTTAAAAATACACATATTTTTTGAGATAGAGTGTTACTCTGTCACCCAGACTAGAGTGTTGTTATAGCTCACAGCAACCTCAAACTCCTGGGCTCAAGCAATCCTCCTGCCCCAGCCTCCCAAGTAGCTGGGACTTATAGGTGCTTGCCAAAATGCTGGAGTAAGATTGAATAGTATTTTGTCAGTGAGATTATTTTCTCTTCAGGGAAATTTTTATTGTTCCAAGTTTTCATTATCTTTAATAGCACTGTTCTCCTCCAAGCTCTCTTTTTAAGCCTTTAAGTACTCTTTTTATGACATGCTTTCTTTTATTTATTTATTTAGCAGCTGAGTCTTGCTATGCTGCCCAGGCTGAAGTTTGATAGCTGTTCACAGGCAGAATCACAGCTCACTGCATGCAGCCTCCAACCTCTGGCCTCAGGCAATCCTTCCATCTCAGCCTCCCAAGTAGCTGGGACTACAGGCACTTGCCACTGGACCTTGCTCTATGAGGTATTTTTAATATAATGGCCTCAACTCTTTTCTTTGACACTAAATATGCAAACATTTTCTAGAGTAAAATTAACTTGGCAGTTTGAATATTTTTAAAACCTTAACACATAATAAATACTTAGTGCATATTACCAGATTATTCTCCCAAAATACAAAACCAATTAGAGTACTGTAACACATGTGGTCCAATTTCCTAACAATACCACCTTTTTAAAGTCATAGAATTATTGTTTCTGCTACTCTAATAAGAAAGTTTCTTCATGTAGACCTATAAATGCTCTCCACTACAAAACATTTATTAAAAGTGTTAGCTTTCAAAGCCAGGCCTATCATCTGACCAAGGATCTGCCCAACCAAGAAGCTTTATCTTTGTTCTTCTGCTTTTCTATTTTTACTAGCAAATTTTACTCAACCAAATGAGAAAAACTATAATGAATATTTAGAGATATTTAGAGATAGAAGGCATATGTGTGGAAGTGATATGTGTTTTCACAGACTAATGTTAACAGATGCTAATGTCAGGCACAAAAGGCACAAAGAATAAACAGAGTGTGCCACTCAGATTGACAAGTAAAGAGTCTTAGCAACTTCATACCTGATAACGTGACATACCTCTTTAGAGAGTGACTCTAAATAAATTCATAATAAATCCCACATTTGTTGTTTCTGCCAAATGGAGAATTCATAGAAATATATTTGAATTCTCTGTTTATAAAAGTTTCCTTAAAATACTCAAACCAGTCACTGTGTCTTCCTCATATCCCTTCACTATACAATTTTTTTGTTGCAACCAAAGGGAAGGAAAGACACTAAAACACACACAATGTGTGTGATGCTCGTCCACTGAAAGAATAGTCTGCCACAGAAGGAAAACACAAAGCACAAACATTAAACATCCGTTCACACAGTGCTGGGCATTTCCTTTTCCTTTTCTGTGCCTTCCTCCTAGCACCATTATATTTGGTTATGCCAGCAAATACTTGTTTCCATCCTTTGGTTTTTACCAAATCATTATGCTGTGATTTGAAATAACAGTGCAGATGCTCGCTTCTCAGTCCCCTCTCCCTGTCTCTGTCCCCTCCCTGGCCCTGGCCCCTCTCCCTCTCTCTGTCCCCTCCCTAGCCCTGCCCCCCCCACCTACAAGGCGGGTCCTGAAAGAATAAAGAAAAGAGACCTGGAGAGACAGAGAGATCCATGATGCTGTGTGCTGGCTACACACTTATTTTCCCCAGCAGGGTTGTCTCCTTCACTGTCAGGGAGACAAAATCCCCCAGGCAGGGCGAGTTCCTGGATGCCATTGCAGACCTGCCCTTGGGGTAAAGACGAAGTTTTAAGTCTGTTCACACCAAGGAGGGAAGACAACTGTGAGAATCCCCTTCCAGGTCCTCTCCTCCTTTCCCCTGGTACAAATGAGCTCTGGCATCTGATTAATTAGACTTTGACCATTTGAAACAAAATAGTCTTTTGTATACAGAAGAGTTCTTCTAGTTTGCCTGAGGAATTAAGAGAGAAACTTCAGCATGGTGACTCCTCAGTGGTGCAGAGAAGGAAACCCTGGTATGAGAAGATCTGGGTGATGAGAGACATTTTCTTCCTACCAGTGGAGGAAACTTATTTCTCAGAAGCAGATTTAATTACTTTATGAAAATATTATCTTCATGGAGGGTAAAGTCTACTATGCTCTCTGCCTGATAATCTATAATCCCCCTATTTAAAATCCAAATTGGTATGTGTGTGTACACAGAAATACACAAACACACAAATACACAAGTACACACAAGGACACACACAGAGTCACGTGCTGTATGTTGGCCTTTTGGTCATGACAGATCACATGCCTGATGATGGTCCCCTTACACTATGAATAATTCCATCACCAAGTGGAGTGACATCACAGCATGATGCATCACTCAGAGTTGTGGTGATGCTATTGTAAACAAACCTACTTGATAAACTTTATAAAGTGAAAGAGTCACAGCAAGCTAAGGTTAATTCATTACTGAAGAGAAAGAAACATCATCACACAAATCTAGTATAGCCTAAGTGTCCAGTGTTTGTAAAGTCCACAGCAGTGCACAGTGGTGCCCGAGGCCTTCACACATCCAGACTCATGCTGAGCAACTTCCAGATCTGCAAATTCCATTCAGGGTAAGTGCTCTGCACAGGTGCACCATTTTTTAAATCTTTTATGCCATATATTTCTTGCACCTTTTGGATGGTAGATACACATACACTTAGCCCCATGCAGTTGGTGCAGTGCCATGGTGTGTGGTGTGTGAGCGAGGAGCAGGGCCATGCACTGGTCCCCGGGGGGTGCAATAGGCTCTGCCCTCCAGGTCGTGTGTGCTCACTTCTGATGTTCACACAACAATGAGATCTTAGAACGCCCCCCACCTTCCACCCTGAGCTAGGCAATACACACCTGTGTGTGAGGAGAGAATCTATCACCTGGACATTTGAATTAATTATGTTTATAAAGATGAAGATGATTTTAAAAGACATATTTAAATATTTAGGCAAATTGGAAATAATCTACTTCAGTTAACCACAGATTAATGAAAAAGGAAAGCTAGATTAAAAAGCAAAGATGAGAATGTTTATTGCAGCCCAATTCATAATTGCTAAGTCATGGAAGAAACCCAAGTGCCCATCGACCCACGAATGGACTACCAAATTGTGGTACATGTACACCATTGAATACTATGCAGCCTTAAAGAAAGATGGAGACTTTACTTCTTTCATGTTTACATGGATGAAGCTGGAACATATTCTTCTTAGCAAAGTATCTCAGGAATGGAATAAAAAGTATCCAATGTACTCAGCCCTACTATGAAGCCTAATTGTGGCTTTCATATGAAGGCTATAGCCCAACTATGGCAGAAGACTATGGTGAAGGGGCCAAGGAAGGGGTAGGGAGGGGGGAGGTAAAGGTGGAGAGAAGGTGATGGGTGGGGCCACAGTTAAGGTGCATCTTGGAATGGACCAAGAGGAAACTTACTAAATGCAGAATACAAATGTCTACATACAATAACTAGGAAAATACCATGAAGGCTGCATTGAACACTTTAATGGTAATGTTTCAGATTATATATGAAACCAGCACATTGTACCCCTTGATTACACTAATTTACACAGCTATGATTTAACAATAAAAAAAAATCACTTTGAGATATCACCTAACTCCAATAAGAGTAGCCCACGTCACAAAATCCCAAAACTACAGATATTGGTGTGGATGTGGAGAGAAAGTAACACTTCTATACTGCTCGTGGGACTGCCACCTTTTTGGAAAGTATGGAGAATTCTCATGGAACTAAAAGTTTACCTTTTGTTTGATCCTGCAATATCATTACTAGATATCTACCTAGATGAACAAAAACTATTTTACAACGAAGACATTTGCACCAAAATGTTTATTACAGCCCAATTCACAATAGCCAAGTCATGGATGTACCCTAAATGCCCATCAACCCATGAATGCAGAAATAAATTGTGGTATTTGTATACCATGGAATGCTGTGCAGCCATAACAAGAGGAAAACTTCACATCTTTTGTGTTTACCTGGATGGAGCTGGAACATATTCTTAGTAACGTATCTCAAGAATGGGAAAAAAAAGTATCCAATGTACTCAATACTATTATGAAACCAATATAGAAACACTTACACATTTATATGAATGATAAAAGACAAAAATAGTCCAAAAAGAAAGAGGGGAGTAGAGGAAGAAGGGAGGGGGAGGAGAGTGGAGGGAGGGTGTTTGGTGGGATCTCACCTAATGTGCACAATGCAAGGGGTACATTTCAAAACAATCAAGACTATATTATAAATGTCTTACCACAAAAATAAGTAAGTGAAGTGATGGTTATGTTAATTAATTTGATTTAAGCATTCCTCATTGTATATCTAATCATCATAGTACCCCATAAATGTATACACTTAAGATTTAATTTAAAATAAGATAAAAAATAAAAGCATTTATCTAAGAATATTGATAATTGAGATGAATCCAAATTAATGTCAATAATCATATTATATTTTTTAATATTCCTTTTACTGGTATTTATCTTATCACCATAATAATCCAATAAAGAAAATATTGTGACTCTGTTTGCATACAGTAGTAAACTAAGGCTTAGCGATTTCACAATTCGAAAAAAACTTTACAAGGCTAGCTCTTCACCTAGCCTTGTTCTTCTTATTCTATAGTTTTACTCTACTAATGTTCACTCATGTAAAAGAATTCATTAGATATTAATCATTATATTGACCCAAAATGAAATGTAATTTCACAATAGACTATGTGTAAGCCTCAAGGAATCCTCAATATAAAAATCAAGATCTTTAATGGCTTCCAAAAGAATTTAAAATTACATCTATGCTTGAAAGCATTACTAAAATTTGTGGAGTTGTTAAAAGTACATAAAATTTTATTTACTATCTATGATTGGTGTATTTTTCTCAATATGTTTCAAATTCCTGTCCCTGGGTCTTTCTTTATCTCCCTCCAACTTGTTTGGATCTACTCCTTTTAGTCTCTTAATTATACAGCAGGGCAGATTCCATATGCCACATAACACCTCAAGTTAAACCTGCTCAAGGGGCCTTGGAGGCTCCCTTAAAACTTGGTGCTTAAAGTTTAAAGCACGTACTAAACAAAAGTGTAAGTGAGAAATAAAAATTATATCAGCAACTAAGGAGATAAAAATACTTCATCTATCATTTCATTTGGAAAAATTGACTACTGTCTGTGTGGTTTGGGAAATTTCATGTTGGAACTACTTAATTGCCTTTATGAGTACCTCTGTTGGTCCTCATCTTCTGGTAATCTTGGAGTAGCAGCTGTAGGCATTTTTGGCAAAGTACGCATGTTATATTATTTATCTTGCTTGACAAGTTTTCATAAACTTAGCGGTTTAAAGCAACACACAATTATCATCCCACAGTGTCTTTGGCTCCTGAGTTCAAGGACAGCTTAGCTATATCCTTTGTTCAGGTTTTTGAAATCTGTAATACAGATGCCAGCTGAAACTTTGTGTCTGAGGTTTGACTCAGGAAGGACCTACTTCTAAGCTCACATGGTTATTACCAGTGTTAAGTACTTTGTGGGCTATAACCTGAAGGTTGGCTTAAGTTCCTTACTGTTATGACCACTTGCTTTCTCAAAAGCAGCAAAGGAGAGTCTCACCTAGCAAAATGGACAGTACAATCTATTAAAAGTAATTACATACATTCCATCATGTCTATCGAATTCTATTTGCTATATGTAAGCCACAGGCTTCACCTCACTCAAAGGAAGAGTATCATACAAGGATGGGAATATGAAAAGGTTGGGACACAGGGGTTACCAAATGTCTGGTGCATTTGGGATGCATATGCTCATCTTAGAATTGAGTGCTTCTAAGAAGCAAATATATTCTAAAAAAATGTATCTGATGGCTTTGATCCACATTATTTCTAAAAAAAAATTAATTGGCCCAGAATAATGTGAAGATAATAAATAAATAAAAGATATATTAAATGTAAATAAAATATTTTAAAACAGCAAAGAAAACAATCTTAAGCAGGAATTTCAGAAAGTAAGTATAAATAAGGCAATGGAAATGGAAGCCTCCATTTTTCTACCCAATTCTGACTTCATAAATCTCAGCACCATGGATACAGAAAAGAACAAAATGAAGTAAGTGTATAAATTTCCAATTATCACCATACCAAATGACCACGAATTAAGCAGTTCAAATGTTCATCCTTTTATTATCTCACATTGTGTAGGTCAGAAGTCTGGACACAGCACAGATCTGTTGGTTCCCTAGTCCAGGTTTCACAAGGCAGAAATCAAGGCATCAGTAGAGCTGGGCTTCTTTTGCAAGCTCTGAGTGTGCTGCTTTGAGACTGAAGTTTCCATTTCATGGCTAAGGGGAGTTCTCAGCTTTTAGATCCCCTTTAATTCCTTGGTTTATGTTCATCTTCCTCTGTTTTTGTAGAAAGCAGTATTGGGTCAAATCCTTCCCATGCTTCAAATCTCTCTGACCTCTAACTACTGCCTCATTAATTCTGTGCTTTCAGTTAGAGAAAGTGCTTGGATACTAAGGGCTCAGAGTATCAAATTGGGTTCACCAGAATAATCTCTCTACTTTAAGGCCCATAACCTTAATTACATCTGCAAAGTTCCTCTGACAGTCTAACCTATGTAAAGGTTTTGGGGACAAGATATCTTTGCTGGGGCATCTTAATGCCTATCTCAATAAGCTACAAAATGACAATTATTCATGATGATATCTCTTTTTCTAAAAGAAAATAAATGTTTTATTATTGTGTTGTCCCAAAGAAGACTATAAATTGGTAATCCAAATACATTGTGGAGATTTAAGAGCTTTTAGCTGTAATCAGACCTTTATCCAAGAAGTTACAACTTCTCCTAAATCTCATTTCTTTGTTATTAATCTCAATGATACCATTATTTTTAGGGCAGAGAAGTCTAAGCTGATTACAAATCACTATGACACCTACTTTACAATCTTTGGGCAGTTCTTAGATTTAGGAGAAAATGTCAAGGAGGCACAAAAGTTTCTCATGCAAAATTACCTATTGCTTGGTAACTCCAAAATTGTCAATATTTTACAAAAGGAGTTCCAAAATGCTTAGAATATTTCTAAAAAGAATTGAGAAATTTACTTTTGGCAATTTTATTTCATTTGAGTCCTTAAAGTCAGCAAGTGGTCCTGAATTAGTTGATACATTTTTTGTGTGTTTGGGTTTGGTGAACACCAAGTGTGCTCAGCAGTTGTGTGCCATTTCAGGACGCACTTCACAGAACAGAATTAAGCATTCACTGACCCTGAGAAAAATCTCAACAAATAGCAACAATGAAAAATTGATTTATTTAAATTCTTCCTCTCTAAAGCACTATGCCAAGCACTTTGACGAAGTACCATACTTGATCCTGATTGAATAGGAGGCACCACTGTTACTATTATTATTCGCAGTTCAAGCATGAGAAAACTGAGGGTAATGTGTTAAAATTCATACCACTAGTACCTAATAGAGGTGGATGTCAAGCCATGAATATCTAATTGTTGGCACCAAGAAACTTTAATTTTCTTTTTTGCCCTCTACACACACACACACACACACACACACACACACACACGGTATGCATCTAACATTTATAAATGTCCACACTACTTGTATACACTTAAAAATTTCATTGTTTGTCCCTAGCTCATACAATGATGCTGATACTATAGATCATCAAGATGCTGGAACTGTTAAATATGATTGGATTTAGAAATACTAAAACTTTATTTGCACTTATGAGATACTCACATGCATGATTTTTCATTTCATTATGTTCTAGTTTTGAAGTGAAATTGAACTGCTACTTTAGGAAGGATTACACCAATTTAGCTGAAAGTGAAGCCATGATTAAGATATGTTGATAAGACTAAACACAGTAAATTACAAATTAAGTTATAGCACTAGTTCTATATATTTGAAGTGCCACTGGGGGCATTTTTTAAAAAGAGATGTTAAATGAGTTCCTGGAGGTTTGAAATATTTGGGACAAAATACCCTGGCTCTACTCCAAGATATCAGATAATTGAACTTAGATCTTTTACTGAGAGTAATTAGTTCTAATTTGCATAGGTAAGGTCATTTGAACAACTTTCTGGTGGAAAATAAAGGTAATTGAGATTAATGATTCTTAAATACATTGCTGTTCTACCTAGCATATCAAGGCAATATTTTCTGGAGAACAGAGAATGCTTCAGGAATTCTATTAGGAAAATAAGAATAATAGGTGTTTTATTCTTTCACTCATTCCATCACATAACATTATTACATGTTTTCATTAAAAAGTCAAATTATTTTACACAAAATTTAAATGCCCTACAAAAATGAGCAATTCCTAAATTTCAGCAGTTGTATGTGCCTTTAATTTTACATTTTTCTGTACTCGTGTATTTTTCTCTCTATTTACATCTTTTTAACATATAACTTCTACCAGTTTGGCATGATTTTCTCTCATTTAAAAAATGAAGACACTGGTGTTTAGAGAAATGAAGTTATTTACTGAGGACTAGTAAATAGTAAATAGTCAAGCCAAGATCTGAAACCAGATCTCTTCAATCTCCTTCCTTTTCCTTCCCTTTCATCCCTTTCCTTCCCTTCCCATTTTTCATTTTCTTATGTTCTAGTTTTGAAGTGAAGTTGACCTGCTACTTTAGGAAGGACCCCTAATTATACCAATTTAGCTGAAAATGAGGCCATGATTAAGATATGCTGATAAGGCTAAACACAGTAAATTGCAATTTAAGCTATATCACTAGTTCTATAGATTCAAATTGCCAAGGGGGTCATTTTGTTAAAAGAGATGAAACCAGATTTCTTCCATTTTCTTCCCTCCCTTTTCCTTCTCTCTGTTCCCTCCCTCTTTTTTGAATTGACATATAATAACCTCGTGTATTTATGGGGTACATAGTAATGTCTTGAGACATAGTACGTATAATGATCATATCAGAGTAATTAACATATATGTCATCTTAAACACCATTTTTTGTGTGAGGAACATTCATTATTTTCTTTTTAGCTATTTGAAACTATGTATTATTCCTAATGGTATTCATCCTATAGTGTTATACAACATGACAATTTTTTCCTCTTATCTAGCTGTAATTTGATATTCTTTAACAAATCTTTACCTAACCCTCCCTTCCTCTAACATTGGCAGGACCTAATATCCTCTGTTCTACTTTTCACTTCCTTAAGTACACCTGTTTTTTTGTTTGTTTGTTTGTTTCAGTTTCCACATATGAGTGAGAGCATTCAGAGCTTAATTTTCTGTTTCTGGCTTATTCCACTTAACATAGTGACCCCCAGTTTCATCCATGTTGTTTTAAATGACAGAATTTCATTCCTTTTGATTTCCATTGTGCATATGCTTTATACATTCTTTATCCATTCATCTGTTGATAAACTTTATTTTCTTTCTTTAATTATTTCTCTTCTTCCTTCTCTTCTTCCTCTCTTTCTTCTGTCCTATAAATAAAACATATAAATTAGTTCCACAAATGTTTATTTTGCTTTTTAACTGAGCAAAGTAACATTATCTCTATTTAAAAATTTGTTAACAGTAACAAAACATCACAAAGACATTCAGCCTGGTACTGCTTAGCCTCCACCTACAGTTCTAATCTCACCTTCTTCTCTAATCTCCTCTTTATTTAACATAGAAATCATCAAAGTAGTCATGAACTCTCATCCAGGGCATTTGTTTATGCTATTTCCACTGCATAATTTCTTTTCTCTTTTTTCCCACATAATTAAACAAATATGATAAATAAATTGTTAATTTTCAAGGCTTAGCTCAATAATCCACACCATTATAAAGCATTTACTGACTAGGACTTTATCTCAAGTAGAATTAATTAATAATCTTTTTTGTTAACTCAAAACGTTTTTTTATCACAGCGCTAGTTCAGTACTTTCAGTACTTAATATATTATATGATAAATGTGTTTTGTCTTTAGTTGTGTAGTTGATGTGCTTTTTAGCATTTCTGAAAAGAAAAACTGAAAATATTTTATTCTGTATCTGCTGTTCTTAAGATAGTGTCTATAGAAGAACTTTTGTAAGTTGACCACCTACAGGACTGTGACAAACTGGTCAAAATATGAAGATGGTCAACATAAAGAACTTGCTTTGAATACATGTGGTACATGCCTGGTCTATGAAAGTTAGGTTAACTTAAGGAGGTGGTCAAAGCAGGAAGGCAATCAAGTATAGAGGCACTACTGCAATTTTATAGTAACTTTCAGGCCTGGATTCAGGTAATGAAACCAAAAAGTTTATTTAACCAAAATTCCACAAAACTAACTTTTTATGGCTCATTGACAAGATATGGTTATGCACTTTTCTCAGGAGCTTTGTTGTAACTATATCCAAGAGGTATTAATTACTTCTAACACTGCTGGTAAAAAAGGCCCCTGGAACATCTGACTGCTGGGAAATTAAGAATATACGAAGAAAGGCAACTTCTAATGAATACATCAGAAAAAAAAATCAGAGTAAGGGAGTGAGGAGATAATAGACTATTTTTCTTGAAAATTATTTAGCACCTGCATTTTTAGAGAAAAAATATTATTTTTGTTTTCATAAATCTATTAATTATTTTATTAAGCTAGTCTAAGTAGAATTCTATCACTTCCAATGATTATAATAATTTGCAGGAGGTAATGCATTTCCCAACTAATAATTTTTCCATGATTGTTTTAAAAGGCTGTTCATCAGGACAGCTATATAATATGGATCAAAGAACAGGTACTTTGGAGGTAAGCTCCTCAACAAAACATTTATGAGCATGGTGATATAAAAAAAAATTAAATACTTGGTGTGCCCTAGTTTTTTCATCTGGAATATGGGCATAGTAACCGTACAGAAATATAACATTGCTATAAAGATTAAAGCAGTGTGTGTGTCTGTATATGTGTGTATGTGCAGTGTTTAGAAGATTGTCTAGTATACCAAAATGTAATTTAAATGTTGGCCATTAAATGCCACCTAAAGCTTACTTGAATCCATTCATGAATCAGAAGGTATATACTATATGCTAAGCAAATATAATCTATATTTTGGTTGTAATAATAAATGCATTTTTCCTTGTTATAAGAAAAATATGACTAAATGGTGAAAAATGTCCTGACAAAATGTTATTCAAGTACGATCACGTGCAATAGAGACTTGAAAACTTACTCCAGTCTAAATGAAACTTTGAACTCTCTGGTAAACATCTCCCCATTATCCACCCTGTTCCACACCTTCTGATAACTACCATTTTGCTCTCTGGTCTATATATTTGACAATTTTAGATTCTTCATATAGGCAAGATTATGTGGTATTTGTCTTTCTGTGCCTGGCTTATTTCACAATTATTGTTTGCTTGTTAAAAATAACATTTTAAATAAATTAAAAAATGCCACCCCCAAATAGAGTGAGACAATTACTCATGCATAAGTACATACAAAGAACAAGAGCTAAACCAATCCTCACAAGTAAATGAACCTAGAAGCAACAGTGTAAGGTTCAAAAAGGACATACGTTTTAGAGGACAAAAAGGAAAAATAGGAATTTAACAAATGGGATGGACTACAACAGTGGTCCTAACTTATTCAGTCCCACAGACTGGTTTCATGAATCAGGGGATGGTTTTCGGGTGCTACAAGTGCACTAATCTCCAGATAAGATCATCAAGCATTAGATTCTCCTAAAGAGTGTGCAACTTAGATCCCTCTCCTGAGTGGTATACAGTAAGGTTCAAGCTCCTCTGGGAATCTAATGTCACTGATTACCTGCCTTAGATACAGATGAAGCTTCACTTCATCTCCTGTTACTCACCTCCTGGTGTTCAGTCTGGTACATAACAGGCCAGGAACCAGTATCATTCCATAGCCTGAGGGTTGGGGATGCTGGAACTAGACGACAGAATTGTTTTATATAGACAAAGTAGCATATACATTTACCTAGTTATTAGATCACAAGTAATGTCATTAATATCCATTAATATCATGAAATAGTTTTGAAATTTTCCTGAACATCAAGGCAATTCTAACCTATGAGATATAATTATGTAATAATCACTTTTTAAAAAATTGGGGGAGAGGAGAAGGGCAAGATGTTAGACAAGAAACAGTTTGTTTGAAACCAGGTATGGTGAAATAGGGGAGAGAAGACTCCAGGCGCCTCAGGACTGTGGGCTTTTCCCAGAAACATCCTTTTGGGGGCACAGGATGTAGTGGAAAGCTTTAGGACCACAGGAGAAGAACAAAAGCAGTGGAGAAGGGGCAAGTGTTTGCATTCGGTCTGAGGCCCCTAGCTATGTGGGCTGCAGACAGCAGCATCTACAGCAGCAGTGAGGGTGTGCAAACAGGCAAGGCCTTCCCTGTTGGGTTTTTGGACTTGGGCAGTTAATTGAGTTATCTTGGGAGAGTGAGCAAGTGACTTTGAACAGAGCCCAGAGATTGGGACTGAGCTGTTAGGGCAGAATGGAGGTTTCACTATTTGGTTCCAGGCCACACAGAACCATTGTGGGAGAGCTGCCTTGCAGGCTCAGCTCTCAGGGTTCTAGAACAAGACTGCTTTCTGGAGACCTGGGGAGAGTGAGCAAGTGACTTTGAACAGTGCCCAGAGGCCAGGACTGAGAGACCAGGACAGAACAGAGGTTTCATTGTTCAGTTGCAGGCCTTGCACAGCCATTGTGGGAAAGTTACCATGCAGGCTTGGTCCTCAGGGTCCTAGAACAAGGCTATTCTGTGTACCTGACAAGTGGTGGCCACTTCCAGAGAGATTCGAGCAACACACCTTTTCCTGGGACAGCCACTGCTTAGCCAATGGACACATTTTGGCAATGTTGAGGCGTTATATTAAGTGGGCTGAGGAGAGCTCCAGGCTCCCAACCCTGTGGTATTTGAGGGCAAAAAAGACAGCACAGGCTGCCAGTCTTCATCACATACAGCTGTATTGTCATTAGGATCTCATATCTCAGATCACCTGTTGCTGAGGCAATATTTAACAGGATATATACAAATAGTTTTCTTTTTCTTTTTCTATCATTCTTTCTTTTTGTTGTTGTTGACGTTGTTACTGTCAGTCTGTTTGTTTTATTAAAATTATTTTCTTTTTCAAACTTTTCCCCCAGATTTTTATTTTCTTTTTTCTTCATTTTTTTTGCATAAAGATTCATTGTTGCCTTTTTTAATAATAAAGACTATTTATTTAATAATAAATAATTTTTGCTACTTTTTCTGCCCCTAACATTTGTTTTTCCCCCCAATTATGTCACTTAAAGTTTTTGTTCATTTGGTATGATTTATAGTATTATTGTTTTTTGTTTTTTGTTTTTCTCTATTTGGTGGAGGTATGGTCCTGTGTCTGCTCAGGCCAGCAAAGAGCTGCACACATGAAGGGACAAACCCAACCCAGACCCCCCAGAGGTTGGGATTTCTGGGTGCAGGTGAAAGTACCCTACTCTATACCATATTACTCCTGTCTCTCTCTTTCTGTTCCTCTTTTTGTTAGTCTTCCTTTTACTCACCGCCCTTACTTTCTCTTCTCTCTTTTTTTATTTTGTATCCATTCTTGCTCTTCACTGTTCTTGTCCTTTTAGTCCTTAACCAAAAGGACACTTCAACATCTTATGTCAGAGGCACCATAACATGAAGAGCAAGAGGCAATGGAAGAAAAAAGTGGAGCAAGGAAACAGAAAGAAAACACTCAAAAGGAAGAAATAGAAAAATCCTGACAACATGAAAAAACAGATCAGAGTATTTCCCTCACTCCAAGGGATCATGAAGTAGCTACTACAGAAGATTTCACCTCTGAAGAAATGTTAGAAATGACAGAAGAGGAATTTAAAACATGGGTGGTAAAAACAATGAAGGAAATTGCTGAGAAAGTGGAAAATAACCAAAGGGATATCCAAAAACAGAATCAAACAATATATGAACAATATGAAGAATATAGAAAGGATATACTGGAGCTGACTTAATTGAAGCACTCTATTAGAGAACTTAAAGATGCAGTAGAAAGTATTAATAACAGACGAGACCACGCAGAAGAAAGAATCTAAGAGGTACAGGATAAAGCTCTTGAGCTGACTCAGGCAGTTAAAGAGACAGAGAAAAAGAGAGAGAAAGCAGAATATTTATTGACAGAATTATGGGACTTCATGAAGCATTCAAACATACAACTTATAGGTATCCCAGAAGAGGAAGAAGAATGCCCCAGTGGTATGGAAGCCCTACTAGAGGATATCATAAATGAAAAATTTCCAAATAACACCAAAGATTCTGACACACTCCTTTCAGAGGGATATAGGACCCTGGGTCATCTCAATTCAAATTGAGCTTCTCCAGGACACATTGTCATGAACCTCTCCAAGTTAAGAGAAAAGAGAAAATTCTATAAGCTGTCAGGAATAAGGACCAATTGACCTGCAGGGGCAAATCCATCAGGGTGACTATGGACTTCTCAAATGAAACTTTTCAAGCCAGAAGACAATGGTCATCTATCTTTAATCTACTTAAACTACACAATTTTTGAGTCCAGAATTCTATACTTGCTAAGCCAAGCTTTAAAATTGATGGAGAAATCAAATCCTTACTGATATTCGAACATTAAGGAAGTCTACCACAACAAGAACAGCTCTACAGGAAATACTTAGACCTATTCTGCACGCTGACCATCACAACAGACCACCAGAAAACTACATACCTACAAAGTAAATGACATAACCCAGTTCCCACAATGACATAAAAGATAAAAGTAAACAACGGAATTTCACAAAATAAGATGAATAGAACTCCATGACACTTATCAATTCTCTCAATAAAAGTTAATGGCTTGAGTTGCCCACTGAAAAGACATAGGCAGGGGACTGGATAAAATAATACAATCCCTATATTTGCTGTCTGCAGGAGACACACTTAACCTTGAAAGGACAAATTAAAACCTAGGGTTAAGGGATAGAAGATAATTTTTTTAAGCAAATGGAATTCAGAAGAAAAGAGAGGTTGTAATATTATTATCAGATATAAGTGGATTTAAAGCAACTAAACTCAAAAAAGGCAAACATGGACACTTCATATTGATAAGAAAAAATTACAACAAGAAGACATTTCAATTTTAAGTATTTATGCCAACTTAATTGGTCCCAGATAATTGAAACAGAACTTAATTAGTCTGAGCAATATGATATCCCACAACACCATAATAACAGGGGACTTTAACACTCCTCTCACAGAGCTGAACAGATCCTCTAAACAGAAATTAAACAAAGATATAAGGGACTTAAATGTGACCCTAGAACAACTGTGCTAGATAGACATGTATAAACGCTCCATCCCAAAGCTAAAGAATGAATGTTCTTCTCATCAGTCCATGGAACATTCCACAAATTTGATCACATCCTAGGACACAAATAAAACCTCAAAAAAAAAAATCAAAAGAATTGAAATTTTACCTTATATCTTCTCAGAACACAAGGCAAAAATGGTGGAACTCAACTCCAACAAAAATGTACAATCCCACACAAAAGCATGGAAATTAAACAACTTGATGCTGAAAGATATTTGAGTTCAGAAAGAGATAAAAGAGACCATGATTAACTTCATTGAGCAAAACAAACAATGAAGACACAAGCTACCAAAACCTGTGGGTTACAGCAAAAGCAGTCCTGAGTGGAAAATTTATCACTTTAGATGTCTATATCCTGAAAACAGAAAGAGAGTGCATCAAAAAACTCAAAAACCGTCTTATGGAATTGGGAAAAGAACATTGTAAGTGTAAACATGGCAGAATTAAAGAAATAGTTAAAATTAAATCAGAGATTAATAAAATTTAAAACAAAAGAAACATTCAGAAAATTAACAAAACAGGGTGTTGGTTTTTTGAAAAAATAAATGCAATAGGCACATCATTGGCCAGAGTAACTAAAAATAGTACAGTAAAATCTCTAGTAATCTGAATCAGAAATGAGAAAGGGGAAATAACAACAGATGCCAAAGAAATACACTAGATTACCTCTGAATACTACAAGAAACTATGCCCATAAATTTGACAATGTGAAGGAAATGGATCAATACTTGGAATCACACCCTCTCCCTAGACTTAGCCAGTAATAAAAAGATCTCTTTAACAGACCAATTTAAACCACTGAAGAAAAAAAAAAAAAAAAAAAAAAAAAAAAAACAATAAAAAATCTACCAACAAAAAAATTCCCTTGTCTAGATGGCTTCATACGAGAATTCTATCAAACCTTGAAAGAGCTTGTTACCCATACTGCAGAAATTATTTTTAAAAATGGAGGTGGAAATAATCTTTCTTAACATTTTCTAACAGGCAAACATCACCCTGATACCAAAACCAGGAAAAGACCCAACTAAAAAGGAGAATGTCAGACTATTTTCACTAATGAATATAGATGCAGAAATTCTCAACAAAATCCTAGCCAATAGATTACAGCTTCTCATCATAAAAGTTCTACATCATCATTAAATAGGTTTCATCCCAAGGCTGCAAGGCTGTTTTAACATATGCAAGCCTATAAATGTAATTCACCATATCGACAGAAGCAAAAGATGGAAGCAGAAAAAGCATTTGCTAAAATCTAGCATCTTTTTCTAATTAAAACCCTAATGCATATAGGCTTGGGTGACACATTTCTTAAACTGATCAAAGCCATCTATGACAAACCCATAGCTCATATTTTACTGAATGGAGTAAAACTGAAAGGTTTTCCACTTAGAAATGAAATCAGACAAGGTTGTCCTCTGTCACCACTACTATTCAACATAGCCCTGGAATTTCTAGCCAATAAAATCAGGCAAGAGAAGAAAATAAAGGGCATCCAAATGGGAGCAGAGGAGGTCAAACTCTCCCTTTTTGCTGACTATATGATCTTATGCTTAGAGAACTCCAAAGACACAACCACAAGACTCTTGGAAGAGATCAAAAAATACAATGACATCTTAGGATATAAAATTGATGTCCACAAGTCAGTAGTCTTTGCATACCCCAGTAACAGCCAGGATGAGATGCTAATTAAGGACAAAATCCCCTTCACAGTAGCTTCAAAGAAAGTGGAATATCTAGTAATATAACTAACAAAAGAGGTGAAGAACCTCTATAAAGAAAATTATGAAACCCTAAGAAAAGAAATAGCAGAAGATATTAACAAACAGAAGAACAAACCATGCGCATAGCTGGGAAGAATCAACACTGTTAAAATGTCTATACTTCCCAAAGCAATCTACAGATTCAATGCCATCCCTATCAAAATATCAACATCATAGTTCCAAGACTCAGAAGAAATAATTCTTAGTTTTGTACGGAAAACCAGGAACCAGAAAGAACCCTGGATAGCTAAAGCAATTCTTAGCAATAAAATAAAGCCAAGTGATCAGTCTACCAGCCTTTGTGCTGTACTACAAGACCATAGTGATCAAAACAACATGATATTAGCACAAAAATAGAGACATAGACATCTGGAACAGAATAGAAAACCAGGAGATGAAACTAACATCTTACAGCCACCTAATCTTTGATAAACCAAATAAGAACATATACTGGGGAAAAGAATCCCTATTCAATAAATGGTGCTATAAAAAACTGAAAGTGGACACACACCTTTCTTCATTCACATAAATTGATTCAAGATGGATAAAAGACCTAAATTTAAGGCATCAAATAATAAAAATTCTGAAAGAAAGCATAGGAAAAATACTTGAAGATATCAGTCTGGGGAAAGACTTTATAAAGACTTCTGTGGCAATTGCAACAACAACAAAAATAAACAAATGGGCATTAATTAAACTGAAAAGCTTCTTTAAAGCTAAGGATGCAAAAACCAAAGCAAATAGACAACCTACACAATGGAAAATGATATTTGCATATTTTGAATCCAACAAAAGCTTGATAACAGGAATCTACAGAGAACTCAAATTAATCAACACGAAAAGAGCCAGCAATCCCTTAGATCACTGGGCAAGAGAGAAGAATAGAACCTTCTTTAAAGAAGACAGATGAATGGCTAACAAACATATGACAAAATAATCAGTGTCCCTAATTATTAGAGAAATGCAAATCAAAACCACCCTGAGATATTATCTAACCCCAGGAAGAATGGCCCACATCACAAAGTCTCAAAACTGGACATGCTGGCATGGATGTGGAAAGAAGGGAAAACTTTTACACTGCTGGTGGGACTGCAAATTAACACAAACTTTTTGGAAGGATGTATGGAGAATTCTCAAAGAACTCAAACTAGACCTCCCATTTGATCCTACAATCCCATTGCTGGGCATCTACCCAAAAGAAAAAAAAACATCATTTTACCACAGGGACACTTGCACTAGAGAGTTCATTGCAGTTCAATTTACAATTACCAAAATGTAAAAAACAGCCTAAATGCACACCAACCCTGAAATGGATTAACAAGCTGTGGTATATGTATACCATGGAATACTATTAAGTCATTAAAAAACATGGAGACTTTACATCCTTTGTATTAGCCTGGATGGAAGTGGAACACATTATTCTTAGTAAATCATCACAAGAATGGAGAATCAAGAATCCTATGTACTCAATTCTGATATGAGGACAAATAATGACCTAGTACACCATGGGGGAAGTTGGAAGCAGAGAGAGGGAAGGAGGAAGAAAAGTGGGTGGTGATGGTGTGTGACACACCTTTTGGGGGTTGGACCCAATTATAAGAGGGACTTTACCTAACAAACGCAATCAATGTAACCTAGTTCTTTGTACCAACAATGTTTTTTTAAAAAAGATTAAAATTTAATTACTCTTATCTTAGTAAAAATAATAAATAAATAAATAAATAATAGAAGATCAAGTATAATGTTTTCTGCCAATAGATATGAAATATATAGGTCATTTCTAGTTATATATTTTATATTCTTATATTAAAACTTTTTCCTAGAAACAAATTACTCTAGTTATTTGAAGTGAATCAATACAATAGGTGAAACTAGTCCTTGAGAATGATTTTAATTAAAAATTATAGAATTATAAATATCTTTATTTCCTCAAAATAATTTCTACTACACTTTTAATTTTGTAGTTTCAATATTTTGATTCAAATATATACATTGTTATCTACTAACTATGAAACATGATATGGTCTTCAAAATTTATCTGTAAGTAAAATAGGTTTATCTTTTCTAGTAAATCAGTTAATTAGATCCTCCTTTTTAGTGGATGGAACTTTTAAATGATTCCTTGGGCTATTTTTAAACAAGACTGTATTCAACTCTCTCAAGCACTTCTTTTTCTTTAGTGAAGCGCTTCACTGGAGACCAGAGTACAAAATATATATTTTTTAATGATTTAAAAAAGTCGTACATTTTGAAAACATGGCATTTTAGTCTGAGCTTCTGAAACTTTAATTTTAAAAAAATAACATTTTATTGATCCCATGATTACATGCCTTGTTGCTTTATATTTTTAATTATGACAATTGAGAATCTGTTTTTAGTGCTTCACTTATCAGACTAAGTGGTACCAGATGTTTGAAGTAAAAAGCATTATAAAGATATGTGGCTTCTTCTACATGTATATGAAAACTTGGATTCAACTTTTCCTTTTTTAAGCACATTGTATTTACTAACAGTGGCTTACTATCTTCTCACATCCATATATGTCATATGAGGATAACTGACAAAACAAATTCACATTTTAAGTTATAAAACACATTTTTTTAAATTTTTTCAGTGTGGAACTTCATGAACATTGATAATAATAAATCAAATAAACTAATTGATGAAGCCATTAGAACTTCAACTGCAAAGTGAGTTAGGTTAATAGATATACTGCAAATCAGACCATTTTCATGTTTAAAAATATTTTATAACATACCATGAATTTTACCTTAGGCAAAAAGTAAGTCTGACCTAGTTCTTGGATTTTTCTCTGCTTCCTACAAGTTAATTAACTTTAACTTAGTTTTCTCATTAGGAAATTAATAACAATAAAAGAATCTGTGTAAAAGCTAGTGTAATGGCACCCATAATCATTTAATGTAATGTTTTGATAAACAGTAATTTCTTTGGTAGGATACATTGGACAAAGTTGTCAAATTCAAGGAAGTTTTGGAATAAGATAAATAAATTTAGATACAATCATTTTCTCTGCCCTTCTCTTTGTGTATGTATGTCTGCATGCACATATATATGCATATATATGTGCTTAAGTATGTGTGTATATGTATGTTTTAAGTTCTAAACTCTGTGTTGCTTGAGAACTTTAACTTTCCAAATTTATATAGACCCTACATATTAACAGAATAAAAGTGAAAACATTGTCCAATGAAAAGAATAGAGGATATTCTCAGATCTCCTGGTTTAAAACATAATATAACCAGAGGGCAGTAATATACTCAGTGCAGAATGGTAGGAAGCTGATATAAAAACTAACAGTGGAAGAACCATTACTTCCAATACATGACATTAAGTGGAGGGTCCAATGTGAACACTAAATTTTCTATCAAGATTGTCATCAGGCTATCCAACACAGAATTCAGCAGAGATGTAATTCTTCAGTGTGAGCAATGAAGTGATATTATTGCTGTATATGCATTTTAATTTTTTTGTAAATATATAAATTGTTAAGCTCAAACCTGTGCATGTCTACTTATATAAAAACATGTGTATAACCTTAACCATAACACATATCCTACATGCTTATTTTAAGGCCAACTAGGGTCATGCAGTCAAATAATGTAACTCAAGTAACAAAACTCTGAATGCTTTCAAATTTTCTCAAAAGTTATAAAATATAATGAATTTTGGACCCTCTTATATGTCTGAAATTCATTTTGTCTGAGATTTATACTTTAATAAATTTTATATACTTTATTTTAAATTCAAATTTAATGTTATTTTTGAGCTTTCACAATTTAAAATAAATCCAGTTCTTATAATGCAAATTATTTACCAAAATATTTACTTATAAATAAAAATTGTTATTTTTTCATGACTTTCAAGCAGAAAAACATATAAAACACTTTGGATGCTAAAACTCAATGAAAAGAACAGAAAGAAACTTTTATCCTAATTAATAAATGAATAAGGAGACTCTCGAAAAGAAAATGTTCTTGTTTTAGAAATAGACATTCCAATGGGCAGATGTGTGCCATAGTAAATTATGAACATATTCTGGGAGGTAATGGAAAACAAAATATTTTCAACAAATTGAGATGGATTACATATATGTCTTGAGATAATTATCTTTTACTACAAGGAACTCTAACAAGAGTGATATCAGTCCAAGTTCAGATAGGCAATTTTAGGACCCATGTCTTCACAGAATTATTTTATTGATTATTGTCCAAACTTGTGATGCTTTTGAAGAGAGTTGTGGTTTTTGGAGAGTCTTTCATGATAGTTTTTGTCAGGCATTTGTGGCTGGAACCTCCCTTCATGACCTTTATCTGCTTTGTTAGGTTTTGCTTTTTTTTTCTTTTTTTTTTAACACACATGACTATATTGGTTCTGAAAACATACACAGAATAAAACAATACAGCAAAAACAACAACAAAAAAACTTTCATTAATCATGTCATCTGATGCCACAGCACTCTACTAAGGATGACAAAGTGATACTCTTTCTCAATCTATCTCAACAATAAAAAAAAAAAAAAGTCATTTTTTTGTTTCTTCTATTTATTTAAGAAGGGGGCACAAGTTTGGGGGATTTTTGTTTTATTTTAACTTGGATGAATTATATCATGCTGAAGTCAGGGATTTCAGTGTATCTATCACCAGAGCAGTATACATTGTGCTTAGTTGATTTCTATACCTCAGCACCTCATTCTCACTTTCCAGCATCTATTTTTGCTCTTCGTGGCGATACACATCTTCAATTTACCTCTTGATTGTAAGTGAGAACACGAAGTATCTATATTTCTATTCCTGAGATACTTCACTTAGAATAACGGTCTAGTTCCATCCAAGTTGCTGCAGAACACATTATTTCATTCCTTATGATGGCTCAGTCTGTGTATATGTGTACACATATGTGTGTAAATATATGTGTGTCTGTGTGCAAACTATATAGTCTGACAATTAAGTTCATGAATTTGTGAGACTTCCAATACAGTTATTTTTTTACTGGCTAAAAACTCTGTCAAAGACATATGTCTGCTCACATGGCACTATCTGTGACAGAGTTTTTAGTCAGTAAAAAATAACTGTATTGGAACATTATTCCTACTCGCTTGATCTGGTCCCTAATGACTTTTTAATATACCCCATAATAAAGAAAACACCAAAAGAAAGACACTTAGATGACATTCTCGATCTCGAGTGTAGTGCAATAAGAGCTCTGATGGCCATTCCAGAAAAATAGCTCCAAAATTGCATTGGAGAGTAGGCTAGGCATTTGGTGTTGGTGCGTAGCTTCCCAAGAGGAGTCCTTCCAAAGTAACCACAGTGATATTCAGTAATAAGGTATGTAGCACTTTTTCTAGGCTGAGTCATAAACTTAATGTCAAGCTTCACACACACACACATATACACATATGCATCCCCATATTTTCTCTATTCATTCATCAGTTGATGGGCACTGAGATTGATTACATATCTACTGTGAATTGTGCTGCAATAAACATTTGGATGCTGGTGTCTTTTTTTAAATAAAATGACTTATTTTCCTTTAGATAGCTACCAAGAATTATTAGATGAAATGGAAAGCCTACTTTTCATTCTTTTCAGAATCTCCATACTGTTTTCCATAGGATTTATATAAGTTTAAGTTCAATCAACAGTGTACAAGCATTCTCTTTTTAGTATAACTTCACTAACATCTATTGTTTTTTGACTTTCTAATAATGGCAATTCTGATAGGGCTAAGGTGGTATCTATTGTGGTTTTAATTTGCATTTCATTATAATTAAGGATGTTGAGCATTTTTTTTTCTTTTCTTTATTTATTTTTAAATTAAATCATAGCTGTGTACATTAATGTAATCATGGAGTACAATGTGCTGGTTTTATATACAATTTGAAATATTTTCATCAAACTGGTCAACACAGACTTCACGGCATTTTCCTAGTTATTGTGTTAAGACATTTATATTCCACACTTAGTAAATTTCACATGTACCCCTGCAAGATGCACCATGAGCATTTTTCATATTATTTTGCCATTTATCTTCTTTCAAGATGATTCTGTTCAAGTCTTTCAAACTTTTTGATTTTTTTTTTTTTTATTACTGATTTGAGTTCTTTGTAGATTTTGGCTATTAGGCCTTTGTTGGATGTATAATTTGTAAACATTTTGTTTCATCTTGTAGAGTTAGTTGCCTGTGTACACTGTTGATGATCTCCTTTGCTGTGCAGAAACTTATTAATTTAATTAAACCTAATTTATTTATTTCTGTTGTTGATATATTTGGCTTTGGGGGTCTTACTTATAAATTCTTTGCCTAAGGCTAACGTTGCCTAGAAAAGTTTTCTCATGTTTTCATCTGGAATTTTTATGGTCTCAGGTCTTATATGTAAGACTTCAATCTATCTTGAGATTTTTTTTTTGGGGGGGGGGCAGGGCCAGATTTTGAATTCACCACCTCTGGTATATGGGACTGGTGCCCTACTCCTTTGAGCCACAGGTGCTGCCCTATCTTTAGTTAATTTTTACACATGGTAGTGATAGGTATCGAGTGTCATTCTTTTGCATGTGGGTATCCAGCTTTCCCAGCACCATTTATTAAATAGGGTCTCCTTTCCCTAGTGTGTGCTTGTGTCTGCCTTATTAAAAATCAGTTGGACTTAGCTATATGTTTTTATTTCTGGATTTTCTATTCTGTTCTTTAATCTGTGCGTCTACCTTTATACCAGTGTCATGATGTTTTGGTTACTATAGCCTTGAAATATAATTAAAAGTTAGGTAATGTGATACTTTTATGTTTATTCCTTTTCCACAGGATTTATTTGGCCATTTGTGCACTTTGTTGATTCCACATAGAGTTTAGAGACATGATATTTGGATATTGGGATTTTGACAGAAATTGTATTAAATATATAAATCATTTTGGCAGTATGAACTTTCAACAAAGTTGATTATTTCAATGCAACAGCATGGGATATTTTTCTATTTGTGTCATTTGTGATTTCTTTCAGCAGTGTTTTTTAGTTCTCCTTATAGAGAATTTTCATTTCCTTGGGTAGGATATTTGTAGGTATTTTATTTTCTTTGTAGCTATTTTAAATAATTCTGGATTCTTGACTCTCAACTTGACTGTTATTGATATTCAGAAATACTACTGATTTGTGTACATTGCTACTATATGCTATGATGTTATTGAATTACGTTATCAATTCTAGAAGTCTTTTGGCAGAGATTTCAGGGTTTAGATCATACAATTGGAAAATAGAGGTTAGATTTCCCTCTTTCATGATTTGAATACCCTTTATTTCTTTATCTTGCCTGTTTGTCCTAGCTAGGATTCTTGTACTATGTTGAATAGATGCGATGACAGTGGACATCCTTATCTTGTTCTGGTTCTATGGGTAATGCTTTCAGATTTTCTCTACTTAATATGATGTTAACCATGAGTTTGTCATTTATGGCTTTTATTGTGAAGTATGGTCCTTCTATGATTATTTGTTGAGGGTTTTTATCATGAATTGGTGCTGGATGTTTTTCCTGAACCTGCTGAGCTGATCCAATAGCCCTTGTTTTTAATTCTGTTTCTCCAGTGAGTCGCATTTATGGATTTGCCTATATTGAACCATCCTTGCATTGGTAGCATGAATTCTATTTGATTATGGTGGATTAATTTACTGATTTACTGTTGAATTTGGTTCGATATTTTGTTGCAGATTTTTACACCTATATTTCTAAGGGATATTGGCCTAAGTAGTTTTCATTTTTGGTCTGTCATTTTCAGGTTTTGTTGACAATATGATACTGGTTTTATAGAATGAGTTAGGAAAAATTCCTTTCTTATTGATGTTATGGAACCAATTTCAGTAAAATAAACACCACTTGCTCTTTGTAGGACTGGTCTCATTCAAATTCAACAGCTTTGCTGCTGTCATTGAGAGATTTTTTCATTACTTTTTCAAACTTGTTACTTGTTACTGGTCTGGCAGGTATTGCTATTTCTTCCTTATTTGAATTTGGGAGATTGTGTATTTCAAAAATGTACCCATTAGCTTGAGATTTTCTACTTTGTGTGTATAGAGGTTTTTGTAGTAGTCACAAAGGAGATTTTGTATTTCTGTGGTACCAGTTGTAATATGTCGTTTTTCATTTCTGATCAGGTTATTTGAGTTTTTTTATAGTTTATTTTTATTTAATCTAGGTAAACATCTATCAATTTTTCTTATCTTTCAATGAAAAAGTTTTATTTTGTTGATTCTTAGCATTTTTATTGATTGATTTTTGTTTGTTTTTGGTTTTCATATTGGTTGATTCTGCTCTAACCTTTCTTATTTCTTTTCTTTAGTTGGATTTTTTCTTTTCCTAGTACCTTGAAATGTGAAGTTAGATGTTAATTAATGACCTTTCTGTCTTTTGATGTAAGCATTTAAGGCTAAATTTTTTTCTTTAGCATGACTTTTGTTGTTGCACATAGATTTTTAAAGCTTGTGTCCCCTTTGCCTTTCAGTCCAAGGAATCCTTTACATCTTAATGTCATTATTGACTCAAGGATTGTTCAGCAACATGTTGTTTAATTTTTATAACTTTATATAGATGTGATACTTTCTCTTAGAATTGATTTCTAGTTTTATTCCATTGTAGTCTGATAAAATATAGGGCATAATTTGGATTATTCTGATTTTGCTGAGATTTATTTTGTGGCATAAGATATAACCAATCTTAGACAATCCATCATCAACTGATAAGAATAATGTATATTCTGTCATTTTTGAATACTAGTGGCTTTCTATATTTGTGGGTTCTACCCACAGAAATTCAACAAACCATAGATCAAATCGTTCTACCTATAGAGGTTCAATGAACCATAGATCAAATACACATTTTCAATTGGTAGTTGGTCAAAATTGCATATGTGGAACCCTTTGATGTAGAGAACTAATTTAACAGACTTAAGTACCCATGAGTTTGAAATCCATTGTGATACTGAAGTCAATCTCCCATGAATTGAGAGATGACTATATTTCTTTTTGAAGAGTTAAAATTTCTAGGAAAATATTTTTAAAAGACTAATAAATTAGAATCATTAGGTTTGTATAATGATTTTGATATATGCCATAGCACTACTACTAACAGTACAAATTTTAACAATACATTTATATTTATAAAGAAAGCTGCCACAAGGAAAATTAACAAGATTATGTGTAATATGATATGAATTATCTAGAGGAAGAGTTTACTGACATTCTAGTAAAAGGGCAAAAGAGAAAAAATATAAATTGAATTACATGAAGTTTCTTCCTCTTTTTTATCTTGTGTCCCTCAAAAAGCCATTCTGTCCACCCTAAAGACAAAAAAGGGGAAGGAGGCAACCATAGTGTATTGATGCACCTACCTATATGCAGGAGCAAAGTTCATTGTCAATGTTCCAAGTAAATTTTATACTTAAGCCAGACAACTTTAGGGAAATTACTTGGGAACAAACATCCAGCAAGAGCTACTGTTGGCCTCACTCTCACATTGCATGATGTGGGCTTTGCCTTTCTCTGTATGGCATTGCTCTTCCCTAGTTTCAGGTCTTGGTTTCCCACCTTACCACATCTACCCACATGCCAAAGTGTCTGCTCTTACTTCTGCCTTAGCAATAGTGATTCATCAAAAAACACAGGTAGGGGACTAAAATCAATTAATTCTTCCAAGACATTATTCAGACTACCCTTTACATTTTGGTATCTTTTTATATGGGTTACCTTTAGAATTATAAATCACCCATGTAATCATCATTATCTTACACCACTATATAGTTTTATTTATTCTCTTACCAGACACTTTTGTCTATGTGTCTGGGGATACATACATGAAAAAAAAAATCACATGTCTTCAGAAACTCATAATATACTGTCTATAAAATCTTCTGCAGTTATTCTCCCAAGTTATTCAGGCTCCCAATTGAATGCAGGCTGTCCACTTAAAACAATGGATCACACATTCTCAATGTGATATTTATAGCTTTTTACTTCACATTACATTTCATGTAGCAAATGTGCTGATTGTTCTTCATATGTCTTTACCCTTTTTATTATCCACTTATATATTATTTTTTCTCTCTTTTCCTCTAAAATCCACAATTGGGTTGCAATAATTCATCATGATTTTAACATCCATGGAGGGGATACACCAAGATACCTTGGTGTCTTCTTTTTATATCATTATTTTATCTCATCATTTCTAAAGACCTTTTTCTTTACTTCACCTCACCTTGTCCCTCTTCTTTTAGTCATTTTATATCCCCTGACAATAAATATAAATATACCACTTCTGGAAATCATATTTTAAGCAACTCATTTTCTTATTAACAACATCTAAATTTCAACCTATCTTTTTCTTTTTTTTCTCCATGCAATTGTTTTTTTTTAAATCTTGAAAATATTCATTCATTATCTACAATTATGTTATGTTCTCTCTTCTATTCTTTAAATATAAAAAACCTTAAATCGTGGGTTTTTATAGTTTACTACTATACCCTTTTAATTCAAAATATTCTTTCTTCACAGATCCTTTCTCTTCTTATAAGAACAGTTTATTGGTTTCATAGTAGTAATGAGTACATTGGATATAATTTTTTACATTCACTCACACTTTAATATGAAAGATGAATCACAACTATAACCCAGGATGAAGGAGGGAAAGGCAAGAGAATGAGAAGGAATGAGGTGGTTTAATAAAGGTAGGGTTGATCATGGGACCACACCTATGAAGCACATTGCAAGGGTACAAGTCAAAAATATCAAGTATATAACAAAAATGTCTTAATTCTGTGATTAAGTAAAGGAGGTGAAAGCTATGTTAATTAGTAGAACATAAGCACTCCAATGTGTACAAATAATCAACACATTGAATCCCACAAAGGCACAAATGTGTTCATGATCTGTGTATATATGACTTAATAAAAATGAATTATTTACATTAAAGAAAGCTTTAAATTTCAAACAAAAATAAAAGAATAGCTTATTTAAACTAAAAATCTAAAGTAAATTGTAGAATACAGCAACCAGGCTCCCATCAACTCATATGAAAGCATTTGTAAGAACACATAACTATGCTGACTAAATTTTTAAAGCTATACTCAAGTGAGCTCCCTGAGTTAATCCTTTGTAACCCTAATAGGTTTATTTATGGCAAAAAAACATACAAAAATGTTCAACATTACTGATCATCAGAGTATTGCAAATTAAAACCACAATGATATATCATCTTACTCCATTAAGAGTGGCCATTATTAAAAAGTCAAAAACTAATACAAATTGGGAAGGATGCAGAGAAAAGAGAATGCTTATAGCATGTTGGTGGGAATGTAAATTATTATAATAAACTTTTATGGAAAAAAAACAGTAAGAAAAATTCTCAAAGAATTAAACACAAATCTACCATCAATCTAGCAGTTTGATGATTGTATATCTACACAAAGAAAAGTAAATCATTATATCAAATAGCCTTATTCTCACATATATATATTGCAGCACTATTCACAGTAGTAAAAATATGAAAGCAAACTAAGTGTCTACTAACAAAGATTGAATAAGAAAATGTGGTATACATGAAAGAGTATTCATCATTAAAAAAGGATGAAATACAATGTAACATCTTTTAGCAACTTGGATGGAACAGAAGGCTGTTGTCCTAAATGAAGTAACTCAGGAATAGAAAATCACATACCATATGTTCTCACTTATAAGTAGGTGATAAACATTAAATACAGATACTCAGATAGAGCAGAATAATAGACATTAGAGACTCCAAATGACGGCAGAGTTGGTGATAAGGGTTGTAAAATCTATTGTACACAGTGCACACTATTTGGGTGATATGTACACTAAAAGAGGACTTTACATTAGCACTTTACAATGTGCAACAAAACTGTACTTGTATCCCCTAAATCTATAAAAATTAAAAAAATAAAAATCTCTCTAGTATCCCACTCTAATTGATATTGGTTCTTCTCTAAAAAAATACAATATAATTGTTTATTAATATGCTATCTTTGTTTTGGTAAGCTACATTTCCATGTAGTTGGATTTTTCTCCTTTTCCAAAGATAAAATTCTCCTACCCCTTAAGTTCACATTTTAAATTACTTGCTATATCACATTGAAACTTGCTACAAGAAAAAAAGAAATTATTTTTGCAGTTATCACCTTTTTTTACAATCTTTACAATCATTTTTCCTCTCTATTGCACACTTTAAATTTAGCATAAACACAAAGTAATTACCCAACCATATAAAACACTCCCTTGATTCCTTGTTTTGTATAGAACCAAAAACAAACAAACAAACAAACAAAAAAAAAAAAAAAAAAAAAAAAACCCTGTATAGCTAAGGCAGTTCTTAGTATTAAAAATAAAGCTGGGGGCATCAACATACTATATTTTAGGCTGTACTACAAAGCCATAATGGTCAAGACAGCATGGTACTGGCACAAAAATAGAGACATAGATACTTGGAATTGAATAGAAAACCAGGAAATGAAACTAACATTTTATAACCACCTAATCTTCAATAAACAAAACAAGAACATACCTTGGGGTAAAGACTCCCTATTTAATAAATGGTGTTGGGAGAACTGGATATCCACATGTAAAAGACTGAAACTGGACCCGCACCTTTCCCCACTCACAAAAATTGATTCAAGATGGATAAAGGATTTAAATTTAAGGCATGAAACAATAAAAATCCTCAAAGAAAGCATAGGAAAAACACTGGAAGATATTGGCCTGGGGAAAGACTTCATGAAGAAGACTGCCATGGCAATTGCAACAACAACAAAAATAAACAAATGGGACTTTATTAAACTTAAAAGCTTCCGTACAGCTAAGGAGACAACCACCAAAGCAAACAGACAACCTACACAATGGGAAAGGATATTTGCATATTTTGAATCAGACAAAAGTTTGATAACGAGGGTCTATAGAGAACTCAAATTAATCCACATGAAAAAAACCAACAATTCCATATATCAATGGCAAGAGACATGAATAGAACCTTCTCTAAAGAAGGCAGATAAATGGCTAACAAACATACGGAAAAATGTTCATCATCCCTATCTATTAGAGAAATGCAAATCAAAACCACCCTGAGATACCATCTAACCCCAGTGAGAATGGCCCACATCACAAAATCTCAAAACTGCAGATACTGGTGTGGATGTGGAGAGAAGGGAACATTTTTACACTGCTGGTGGGACTGCAAACTAATACAACCCTTTTGGAAGGAAGTATGGAGAAACTTCAAAGCACTCGGCTAGACCTCCCATTTGATCCTGCAATCCCATTACTGGGCATCTACCCAGAAGGAAAAAAATCCTTTTATCATAAGGACACTTTCACTAGACTGTTTATCGCAGCTCAATTTACAATTCCAAAATGTGGAAACAGCCTAAATGCTCACCAACCCAGGAATAGATGAACAAACTGTGGTATATGTACACCACAGAATACTATTCAGCCATTAAAAAAAAATGGAGACTTACTTAACCTGGATGGAAGTGGAAGACATTATTCTTAGTAAAGCAT